>JACDJE010000118.1:0-297369 GCA_016647715.1 Pavo muticus
TTTTTTTTTCCGGGGCCTGTGCCCCCCTGTCACAGACTTGTATCCAGAGATAACCCGTGACAGCCTGGTGTTCACACTGTAAATCCTGTATCCAGATACAGGATACCTGCTTTTAATTTTTCAGCACAAATCTAAATGGAGTGAGAAAATATAAAACGTCATTGCTTTCTGAAATCTGTGCGTTGACAGACGCGAAAAAGAGATTTCACTCTAAAAGCAGAGTTAGTTGCATTAGCATTCAGATAGTATGAGGAAAAAATAGCAGCAATGTAAAATGTGCCTAGCAGAATCTTCCAAGCCACACTAAGTCCACGAAGCCATACAGTACCTTCTATATGATACATGGCAGTGCTTGTGATAAAAACCTTAAGGTACTCACAAAGCAAAACAAAAATTAAGATAAATATCATAAAGATAAATTGAATTGAAAAATATGTATCTATAGTCAAAGTTCAATAAATCAGATGGAAGGCCTCATCTGTGTCCAGTTCTGGGATCCACAGTACAAAAGAAAACAAACAGGGATCACTTGGAAAGAGTCCAGCGGAGGGCCACAAAGATGGTGAAGGGCCTGGAGCATCTCCCCTATGAAGAAAGGCTAAGTGAACTGGGTCTGTTTGGCCTTGAGAAAAGGAGACTGAGAGGGGACCTGACCCAGGTCTATAAATACCTAAGGAGTGGGGGACAAGGTGGCGAGGCCAGACTCTTTTCAGCAGTGTGTGGAGACAGGACAAGGGGAAACAGCCAGAAACTGGAGCATAGGAAGTTCCGCACTGAAGTGCGCAAGAAGTTCTTTATGGTGAGGGTGACGGAGCACTGGAACAGGCTGCCCAGGGGGGTTGTGGAGTCTCCTTCTCTAGAGATAATCAAGACCAGCCTGGACACCCACCTGTGCAACCTGGTGTAGGGAACCTGCTTTGGCAGGGGGGTTGGACTCGATCTCTGGAGGTCCATTCCAACCCCTAAAATTCTGTGATTTAAGCATTTCAGATAGTATAATAAGAACAATTTCTTCACAGGAAGAGTAGTAATGCATTGGAAGAGACCACCCAGGGAAGTTGTGGAATCACTGTCCCTGAAGGCATACGCAGGCAGAGCCTCGGGCTGCACCTCTTGCATTTTTTATCATTGTGGTGACTAGGCCAAAACAACTCATTGTTAAACTATGTTACTAAGTTTGCAGGAGTTGATTTTTTTTTTTTTTTCTTTAACAGTAAGCAGCTTTGGTTCATTCTGAATGAGTGGAGGAGTACATACTTTTATTTTCCCATGCGTGTGGTGCTGACTCCTAGAAACAAACATTCCTTTCTTGCTGGCAGGTAACAGGACCCTGGAGACACTGACACTTGTCAAGGGTTGACCATCCCCATGATCTTTTTCAGGCTGTGGTCTCTGCCTTTCACAAGACATTTTCTTCTAGCTTTGTGTCCAAGGTGCTGCAGCTTTCTGCTGCATATGTAAGACTGCACAACTCCCTGATCTTCCCTGTCTTTCCTACCTCCAAGTCTTGCCATACTTTCTTAGCCCAGAGTTATATTTAGAGCTCGGTTAGACTGGAGTGGCCAGAGCAGAACTGCAAAGTATAGTCTTCTGCTACTGTATGCTCCTCTGACTTTCTCAAAGATGCTTTGCTTCTGACTTACACAGAGATGGCTCCAGGCAGCATCTCAAATTACTTCAATATCAATCAGTTCATTCACTGCTTTTCTCCCTCTTGAAACTGTTGAGTCAAACACAATGCTCAGGTAATGAAAAATACCCAGAAAGGCTTCAATTCTGAACATGAAGACCTTAATCATTAGGAATTTTCTTTGCTGGTGATTAACCATATTAGTTGTTCAAAAAGATGCAGCTTATTTCAAGTTTCAGTTGGCTTGCACTCAGCCTGCATCTACTGGTCCTTGTTGCATCTCTCTCCTGGATTGAAGAGCCCATCGTTTTCTCCCCGCAAAGGTTCTCACATCCAGCATTCAACTCACTTCTCAGACTTCTTTCTGATAATTTTAGCAGACTAAACTCCAAGTACCTTTGTGAAAGGCACTTCCTATATTCCTCAAATCACTTTCATATCCTTCACTGGCATCTCTTCACATTTTCAACAGACCTTCTTATAAACGTTAGACAAAAATCCTACATGACATTCTAGTACTAACAGACAAAAGCAAAAATTGCTTCTTGCCTTCTAGTCACTTTTCCTCTGTATTTATCTAAAGATTGCATTAGTCCTTTTTGATCCATTGCAACATTGGCAGCTCCAATCAAGTTGTCTGTTTGAATCCCTACATCATTTTCTCTTAGATGTTCTTTTCCAGGTCTACTATTTTCCTGCTGTATTTTTCTGGTTACCATTGTTTTTCTTCAATTTTGAAAATCTTCACATTTTTCTATTCAAACAGGTGGGGTTAATCAAGTGAGTCAGACTCTTCTACTGAACAATACGAAACCCACCAGTGCTGCAACGCAGTAAGTCTTCCTTTGCTGTTGGAAAGGTCTCTCTAGATAAATTTCCCCCAGGATGTGCTGGGAAAAGCTAGCTTACTACCATGTTTTTAGCCTGGCTCTACTGTGTCTACTTCATTCTCAGAATAACTACATTTTAACACGCTCTCAAATGCACATAATGAGCGTTTGCCACTTACTTAGACATTAATCAATCTTTGCGCAATTTTTTTTTTTTTTTATATTCCCTTACCTTTCTTTTAAGTTCAGAACAAATGCCTGAAGCAATATTTCCCATAGAAAAAGTCTTACATATAGTCACATCCACATTTATTATTTTCATGATTAGTTATGCTAAAAAGCAAAAATTCTAGGGCTGAACTTGGCAACGGAACAAACATTTAGTCAGCTTCTGCAATGCTTATTGCTATTCTTCACAAGTATGAGAGATCAAACTTAACTGTCACTCATGTGAATAGTAATTCATTAATACAAAGTAATAGCATTTTCTTAAAGGGACAGCTACTCAACAGAACAAATTTTGGACTGTAACTCTAACCACCAGCATTGTTCCTTTACTTCCTACAGACTTACTTTACCCTTCATCTGTCTGCATGTCTCAGACTCTCTGTTGGCTTTCTATGGCCTCTAATGACTTTCTCTAATATCTTCCTAGGAACTTACTGAAAAAATATATATAGTAATTATTATACAAAAAAAGACTCCAACTGACACTGAGTAGAAAGTTACTCATTTTTCATATATAAAACATCCTTGAGTAAAGCTAGTAAAAAGTCACGTCTTTCTCAAGAAGCCATAGTAAAAAGACAATACAATCTCCATGACTGAGATGGAAGGTGTATAAACACAACAAAATCTATGTTACTACCCACAGAGATATACATTACTACCCACAATAATTTACGTAATTTTTTCTCTTAGTATGTTTTGCATATATGCATACATGTTTCTCAAATGTATTTGTATCAAAGTTTTACAAATAATAAACAAAGGTTAACAAAATCTTCACCCTGGATATCTTTTCTTTTCAGAAATTTTCCCTGAACAAAAAAAAAAGTAGCTTTCCTCACACCTAAGAGCAAAATTCTCTAGGAATTTAATGACTTTCCACACATTTTTATTGAAAGAAATATAGAGAAGCCCAGTAGATTTAATTAAGTTCTAACCATACAGCAAAGATTGTCCTCAGCAACTGACCAGGCCCTTCACTGACTGCTCCTATTCTGCTTCTACTCTGGTCACCAATTTCTAACTTGATAAATATGAAGAAAATATTATGTGAGATTTGTTTATATATTTAGAAACATATAAAACATGTAGAACATGTAGATCTGTTTATCTCCTAAATATACAACTCTCAGAGATCTTCCCCTATGATAACAAGCAAAAAACACAACAAAACACGATCTAGAGCATCTCACAGTTTAGTTGTACTCTCATTGATGTCCTTCTGCTTCCTCAGAATGAATCGTGCTTTCATTGGTAAGCTTTTACAGAAGCTGGCATACAATTTAAAGCTGTATTACTAGATAATAAGTAAATAAAAGTATCTTCTAATTAGCTGTAACAATTGGTTATGTGAATATAAGCTTACTGTGCACCCAGGAAATATATAGGAAGTTGTCATTCTGAATGCAGTTATAATAAAAAAAAGTGAAAATTATTGTTTAATTCCAGACTTCTTAAGAGTCTTATTTTTGTTTGTATTCAGCCTTCTCTGTTTTATACTCATAATACCCCAAGATGAGGCTCTTTGTTTCTGTCTCGCTCCAATTTATAGGAGGGAGATGAGGTTCTTTTAATGTATGTATACCCGACGTGAGATTAAGAAGCAACGGTTCAAATGTTGGTCCAACCAGGTTTATTACAAGTCCTAATTAGGGAGATGGGGAAGAGGAGGACGAATACTATTACTAATTAAGGTGATGGGGAAGGGAAGGCGGGCGATAGAAAAGATAGGAAAGAAGCAAGAATTGCATAAAGCGGGGATAGTCACCACCAAGATCCAGCAGAGGTCCCGTTGTCCGATGGTCCGGGGCAGAGGCTCAGGGCAGAAGGGCAGCAGCAGCGTGGCCGTTCTCAGGCAGCAAGACGGTGCAGGTACCGGGTAGGTCCGGGGAGAAGCCGCGGTGCAAGTCCTGGAGAAAGCAGCAGGTCTCCGGTAGCAGGCCCAGGAGAGTCCGTCAGCATGCAGATATTCCGCAGGGAGGAATCTGATGGCAGACACCTTTCTTCTTCGGGAGAGAGCAGCAGCAGCAGCATGGCCGGCCTTAGGAAGCAAGCAGGTAGAGCGCAGAGCAAGTCCAGGAGGGAGGCGGGTCGTGAGGCTTCTGTTGTCAGGAACCCTCCTTGGTCTTCATGAGGCATCTGTTGTCAGAAAACCTCCTTGCTCTTCATGAGGCATCTGTTGTCAGAAAACCTAAAAACCATGGTTGTTTGTCCCTTTTTTATCCTTCTTCTTCTGCCTACGTGACATTCCTGGGCGCTTGGGTAAGAGTCATGTGCAGCACCTCCTGAGAGGGCCATCTCCTTCGAGATAAGCCCACACAAAAGAGTGCTTCCCAGCCATTAATCTGCAGCTTATCTCTCTTTCGTTGCCCCTGGCCTTGTCCATCTGTGCTCCTCAGACAAAGGATTTTGCAACCTTTGCCCAGGACTTGCCTGGACTTGTCCATCAGTGTTCCTCAGCAAACTTTGAGGTAATGGTATAAAAATAATAATCTCTTACAGTTTCCAAAACCCGTTTTATAACCAGCCTATTGGGAGATTCTACTTTGGATAAGGAAGCAGTACCTGGGAGTTCAGAAATGAATATCTATTAAAATTTTTTTAAAATATATTAACTTTAAAATTCACAGTATCTGTCCATCCATCTGAGAACTACCTTTGAAGGCTCAGGCTTTATAAATGTTGAAGAAAGCAGTGATTAGGGAGATATAAAATTAACAAATCTACAGTTAGCAGAGTGGCATGGAAAGGATGGTATTTTACAGGTTTTATAGTTAGAAAGATTATTGTGATGGAAAGAGACAATCAAAAATACATGAAATACTCACCTGTGTCCTAGGCTTACAACAGAAAACTCCAAACAGAAGGATCTCCAGAAAGAGATCCTACCCCTAGTTGCAGTCAGCCCTTACTTGGGGTCTAGGAGAGGTGGAGCCAGGCTCCACCCCTTCCAGTCACACAGCTGAATTGCCTTCACCTATGCTCCCATGGCTGACTCACTTCTTGCCGCACGTGATCAATCAGTGGTTCAGGTCATTCCCACAGAGGAGGAGAAAAGGACAAAATTCATAAAGCTCTAAAGCCTATTGTAGCATTGAGTAAGTTCACAAAGTGAATTAAAAACAAAGCCTGTATAAAAATTATAAATTTCTGCAAAAGCAGTAGTTTCTCAGCAAATTGATTTACCGTGTGATTTGGTAATTAGTCCAACCAGGCAATAGTTTGAACAAACAAGTGATAAATCGTCATCAAGCAGATCTCCATATAAAATAATGGTACCTAGCTCTGCTGTATGGTAACTCCACTTAAAATGGGTCAGAAGTGATCTGGAAATTGGATTTCTTTCATTCTACAATGCTCATGCTTGGGAAGACAGTAAGAAAATGACATCACTTTACCAGGAAGAAATATATCATTTCTTGATAGAAAGAAGTATAAAAAGATAAAAGCTGGTTTCATACAGTCATTCCTGAATTTAATTTCTACTTGCTTCAAATATGTGAAACGGCTNACCCTGTCATTTTCTAGTAGAAAAAATGATTTCTCACAGAATCTCTACATTATTCACTATGCACTATGCACTATGCACTAATATAGTTGTTTCACTGTTTTCTGTCAAAACTAGTGGCAAGATTAAATTTGGGAGGTCATTTGATATTTTTTTCTGAATTATATTTCACAATGAGATTTAATTAGTTTTTCTAAAAAACTGAGTATGAAAGAGCAGGTTAATGGACTAGATAGAATAGGCCACCTGCAGACTCTAAGATCAAACATGCTGGTGGGTTTGGTTCCACAAATGCCCATTCACAGACCAAGCTTTACAGAAATTGTATGTTATTTTTGCACAAAATGTGGAAGACAGAACTCAGCAGGTATTGAACATACTGGGTTTAAGAGAGAATAGGAAAGTAGAATGACAGCTTCAATATTATGTCTCTTAACCTTCTGAATACACGCACACACATACAACTTAGGAAGCTATAACATATTTTAGATGCTTTTATTCGTTTTGTAGGTTTCTACAGAACGTATGTTCTGAATAACATTTCAGTGAATTTGAGGGTAATGTATACGCAAAAAATAGGTGTGAGATTTGTCAGTATTTTTGACAATAGCTTAGAAGAAATCTGAATGATTTACCTATTTTTTTCTCAGAAAATATCAAGAAATTAAGCTGTAAAATGGTAACAAAATACATATATGTAGTGGATATTGATCATTTATCATCTATATTTTTCATGAATCTGTAGAAAATAAGATGAATGTATCAACTCATATGAAGAAAAAACTGTTAAAAACTAAGTTACTTTTACCACAGTTATCTTCTTAATTCATTTCCACATTACGTATTTGTTTTTTTCATATATTCTTTTTCACATATACATATCCATAATGTAACTGTAAGAGAATAACTTCTGTTTACACCTCTTACATGTGTTTTCTGTTGATCAGGAAATCAGAGAAGTTATTTCAATGTGTGGATTGAAATCTTACCATATTTTTCAAAATTTCACATTCACAAATATTTCTTTAATAATAACCAGAAAGCTAATCACTACCTATTAAGTCATTGAAGGTTAGGAGTAATGCAATTTCTTTGAAGACTCATAAGTCTTTTCTCATGTGATGGAAAAAACTGTCTGACTTGTTCACTTCCAGTTCAGACTTCTAATACATTACCAGCTACTGAATCAGGCTGAAAAGCTTGATTACAAATGTTTGCGTTCTTTTGATATACATTTTTCAGTATAGAAATGTTTTTGATATGGAGTGTACATCCATGTAGGTCAGGTTCATATAAAATCTGATTCGTTTTCTCAGGATAAAAAATATAGAAACTTGATTGTATTTACTTTGATTTGTTGATTTTTTTTTTAATATTGTAAGAAGGAAAAATATTAAACGTTAATTTCTAACAGTTTGCAAAAGAACTGTATGTTTAGATGCATAATGTTACCGAATATAAAGAATTTTACTGCAGTAAAAAAGAGAAAAGTATATTATTGAAGATAACACGAGTTACAAAAGGCAAGGGAAGAAGGGATTTGAATCTTCACTATTAGAGCATTACTCCTTTTAGGTTGGTGTAAGAGAGTTGAATTCAGACAAACTGTGGGCAGAATTAGTGACAGAAGACTAACAGAAAAAAAAAAGAGATTTAATACATGGGTAATTTGGTTTCACTGATCTCCCACCTGGAAAGCTGTGAAGCGAGTTATGTTTGTGAAATGATAGAATAACAAATGTTACTGTTCTGACATTCTAAAACCATCGTCCTTTTAAAATTCATAAGAATACTTATGCTACAGTAAGCTAGTTAAACATCAGGTAATTGACCTTGGTCTGTTTCCTTAGATTCAAAGTGCATGCAATGGCATTTTTTTAATGAATTTAATTTTCTTCAGTATATCCTCTTGTAGTAAGAATCCTTCTTAATTTAGTTAGCTATACATCTATAGCTAATGAGAAAATGATTTTGGAAATGGGTAGTATAAACTCTGAGATGATGTTAAGCTCTAGTTTAACAGGATAGAGTCAAGGAAAAGAAAAGGAAGAAAGAAAATAATTGCTTTTGGTAGTACAGACCTAGGAGTGCTAAAATATGGGCATCAAATTCTTCTATGTCATACTACAAGATTTTTCTAAGATGACAGAGGATTTTTTTTTCCTATAGTCATTGTTTTTATTCATTTAGATTTTTCAAAGCTGTTGGTTTGGCTTTACTGTGGTGGAGTTTCAGGAGTTGGTATCCCAAGAAGATCTAATATGAAACATGAAATTCCCAATTCACTGATTTATAAATTAGACAGCACCAGATCAAACTTTACTCATTCTGATTTCAGTAATTTATTTTTATTGTTCAAACAGCTGTATCTTGACCTCTCTTGGATAGATTTTTTAATTTTTTTCTTACAGAAAACAATAAAGTTTATTGTGTTGTAACAGTCTATAATCTGTAGTTAGCTTCTTCCCCCCCCCNTCCCCCCAGCTTTTTTTCTCTATATTCCCAGCTTCAAACTTAGAAAGCTGGAATATGCAATTGCAATTAAGAATGAACATGATACAGAACCCAATAAAAAAGATGGTGACCATCTGAATGACCCTAAGTGATACAAGACATTACATTGACTTTTGAGCTCAATTTATACTAAGTCTGTGACTTCACCCCTGCCTAAGCCTTCCAAGAAGAGGACTATCATTTTTCTGTATCAGTGAATTAATTTCATTACAAATGAGATGCTGCAGTGGTGGGAATGGCACAACTTTTCTGGACTGCCATCAGAAGGAGGGTGAACCTAGGCTGGTTCTTTCAGTGTTAGCTTGACCCCTTAGCAAAATCCACTGGACATCCACTTAGAAATGTCATTCTGAGAGCCAATTGCTTTTTGACTGACAACACAGAAGAACAATTTGAATATTCTGGTGATTCCATGCAAAAGTAATAATTCGAGCCTTTCACTGCTTCTCACTTTTATGAAGCCTTCAAGATACATTCCTGCCTTCGATTATTTCATGACACCTGCCTGTTTTCAAATACATTTATGTGCTTCCTTTGACAATATGGTACATGACCGGACAGATTGCTCTTTTTAAATATCTGCAAAACAAAGAAAATGTAATTTTCCTTCCAGGATGTCTAGAAAAAATGTCAGCATCGAGATCTTCTCATTTCACTTACCGATAGTAGCTATTATTCCCTTTTCTCTATATATTTTAGACATGCAAGCACAGAATATTCCATTTTATCTTGTTCTTTATTCAGTGATTTCTGGGCAGATGCAATGGAGGAGTCATGGCACTATATAAGAGATCTACAAACCTTGCAACATTTTTTTCATGTGTTTCTTGTCAGATCATGCCATCTCTTTTTTTGATGTTTTTCCCTTTTTTCATTTGTAGTGTGAGGATAACAATGCCTTCTTACCTCTACAGCACCTGTAGCTCTGAAAATGAATTTTCCAGCATCAAACATAAACACTTAATATTCCATGGCTGAAATAGCAGAAGGGGAGCATTACAAAACAAAGCACTTGTTTATGGGAGTATCCGGTACACCTTAAATGTATGATTTTAGTAGAAACTTGTGGATAAGAAAACTACAAATGATATGATACAAATTCAGGGGATGTGAATATTATTCTCTCCCTCAAATTTGTTTTGTAAAATGATCTATGAAAATATTTTTCTACTGGATGCAAGGTGGACAAGAAATCACCTCATCTTCTGTAAAATTGAAGTTTAAGTAAACATTAACCATTTTGGTAAAGGTAAGAACACTATACTTCCAAAATGAGACGGCAGACCAAAATGAAAAAACATTACCTGCACCCTGACCTGAAATCTACATAGAATTTTCTTTTGCCATCAGAAGCATGAAATTGATGAATAAAGGAAAATAAGTCATTTATCTCGACTTCAATAAGGCCTTTGACACAGTACCCCACAGCATCCTTCTCTCCAAATTGGAAAGATATGGATTGATGGGTGGACTGTTTAATGGACAGAGAACTGGCTGCAGGATCAAGCCCAGAGAATGGTGGTCAGTGGCTCAAAGTCTGGATGGAAATTGGTGATGAGTGGCATCCCCCAGGGTCCAGTGCTGGGACCAATATTCATTAATATATTCATCAGTGACATTGACAACACCAAGCTATGGGGCGCAGTCAACACACCAGAGAGACAGGATGCCATCCAGAGGGACCTAGACAGGTTCAAGCAGTTGGCCCAGGTGAGCCTCATAAGGTTGAACAAATAAAATGCAAGGTCTTGTACCTGGGTAGGGGCAACATCTATCAAAAGCAGGTTGAGAGAGGTGAACTTGCCCCTCTACTCTGGTAGAGTGATGATGAGGCCTCATCTGGAGTACTGCATCCAAATGTGGAGTCCTCGGTACAGGAGATACATAGACCTGATGGAGTGCATCCAGAGGAGGGCTACAAAAATGATCCAAGGGATGGAACACCTCTCCTATAAGGACAGGCTGAAAAAGCTAGGGCTGCTCAGCCTGGAGAAGGGAAGGCTCTGAGGTGACTTGATAGCAGCCTTACAATGTATAAAGTGGAGCTACAGGAAAGAAGGGTACGGACTCTTTAGCAGGGTCAGTTGTGAGAGAAAAAGGGGAAAATATTTTAAGCTTGAAGAGGGTAGATTTAGGTTAGATATAAGGAAAAAGTCTTTTACAAAGAGGATGGTGAGGCACTGGAATAGATTGCTCAGAGATGTGGATGCCCTGTCCCTGGAGACTTTCATGGCGAGGCTGGACCAGGCAACCTGGCCTACCTGTAGATGTCCCCGTTCATTTCAGGGGAGCTGGATTAGATGACATTTAAATGTCCCTTCCAACTCTAAGTTTTCTATGATTCTCTGATTCTATATGTATAAGAGATCATGTGCCTTTGATGTTTCTGTGACCCAAGATAATTATTTATGGATGCACTGGAATGATTCGTTGACTTCAGAGATAAGGCCAACTAGATGAGAATTTTGAATACTCCTCTACTCACAAATCTGCACACATTAATTAGTATCACAGAATCATAGAATCACAGAATGGTTTGGGTTGGAAGGGACCTTTAAGATCATCCAGTTCCAATCCTGATACAATAGACATGTACATCCCCCCCTAGACCAGGTTATCCAAAGCCCCATCCAGCCTGGCCTTGAACACCTCCGGCAGGGGGGGAAGCATTCACAATCTCTGGGCAACTTGTTCCAGTGTCTCAAAACCCTCACAGTAAATAATTTCTTCCTAAGATCTAGACTAAACCTACCCTCTTCCAGTTTAAAACCATTTCCCCTTGTCCTGTCACTTGCTGCCCTTATAAAAAGTCCCTCCCCAGCTTTCCTGTAGGCCCCCTTCAAGTACTGGCAGGCTGCTGTAACGTCCTCCCAGAGCCTTCTCTTCTCCAGGCTGAAGAGCTGCAGCTCTCTCAGCCTTTCCCCATAGGGAGGTGCTCCAGCCCTCTGACCATCTTCGTGGTCCTCCTCTCAATGCGCTCCAAACATCTCAATGTCCTTCTTGTGCTGGGGTCCTCAGAACTGAACACAGTATTCCAGGTGGGGGCTCACAAGAGCAGAGTAGAGGGGTAGAATCACCTCCCTTGACCTGCTGGTCACATTTCTGATATTTCTGTAGAAATAAAAAAATATGACAGGAAAAATAAATAAGAACATTTACAAATTCATTTTTCTTTTTGGTTTTATTCAAGAGCTTCATAAATAAAGCATCTGAAGAAATTATTATGTCAGAATTAAGGTTGCAACACACAGTTTAGTTTCCTTGTGAGGAGCTGTATGCGTTTCATAAATTTTTTCATTATTCCTCATATGTATTCCACTATATCACAAAATCCTGTAACAAGGTTAAAATCACTGGCACTTTATATGTGATCAGAAATTCTTTGTTTTATTCTGGCTTCATCATTTGTCCTTTGATATGCACCGTCTAAATTCCATCATTTATACAACGTGATTTTACAGTACTCAGCAGAGCAACTGGTTATGGGATTCAGGCAGACAGCTATATTTCACAATATTCATGACATGTGAAGACTTGCTGTTATTCTTATTGAGAAATTGGAGCTATATCACAGAGAAGTTAAAACTAAGAATGCTCTCCAAGCAAAGGGTCCCTAGCCAAATATCTTGCAAAGATTTTGCCTAAGCATGCATTCCTGTTTTTCTGGGTGACCACACTAAATCCCAGCTGTGCAGATATCTGAATTGTGCAAAACACAGCTTATACTTGTCTCAGCATGAGCAAAGTTCGAATCTGAAAACACTATGACTACAGTATACCTTAAAATCTTAATATCTATTAATATCTGTTAATAGCTTACTATGTGTTGCAGCTTTGTGATGCAGCATGCTCATCAGGTGGCCTCAAAAAAATGTAACTGGAAATCTTTATTTAAACTTTCCTTGCATATTCTCTGTTGTAAGTCAAAAAAGTCTGTTTTCAGACTATTTATACTGAGATTATACAGATAAATCAAACATCTCAAATTAGATAGCATTCTCCTTTGCAATCAAGTATGCATGTGTGTAGGAACAGTTAGAGATTGATCGAGGCTGTCTATGAGCTGTCTTTAACTTACAGCCTCTGTATTCAAGGGGCTGACAAAATATACATCGACAATTTTCCAAGAGACTATGGATTTGGTGATTTTTATCTCTCCTTGTCAACTAGTTGGGCCCACATTTCAAACAGCTTTGGACACCTACTTACTGAAAAAAACAGTCCTTAAAGTACTAAAAGTCTTAGGTAAGCTTTGAAAGAACAGACTAGTAAACAAACATATGCCAGTATCATCCTTCTGTCTTGGGGAAAAGTTAAAAGCTTTGTAACAAAAAACAACGTGGAACACAACCTAGATATCTATGGGAGTCGCTGACCACTCTGATGTGCGCACATTCCACATTCATTTCAGCGTAAACAGTTTGCTCCCACTCAGATCCTCAGAGGTGGAGTCTGGTGATAAGAGCTCTGCTAGGGGTTGCTGTTGTCAAATAGTGCAGGTCACACATCATTTACTGCAAAACCCCAGCCTGCTTCTGGTGCATTAGTTCCCAACTCCAAATGCTGCTGCCCAATGATGGATGTTTTCATAGGAATTTGGAGAAAAGAGGAGAGGAGTAAACAAATACCAGAAAACTCCTATGTTCACTGTACAAAAATGGGAATATTTATTTTGTGTTATGTATGTTGCATATATATATATGATTAAAAATGATTGAGGGAACTCAAATATGATAAATGTCTGGAAGTCTCCCCTCTGACTGTAATAGCTAAGAGGCATTGCTCCTGCACCACTAGCACAGGACATGGTTTTAGCTTAGGTGATTTCAGGAGTTTCTGCCTGTAGCCTTGAGCTTATGCAAGGAGAGGAGAGCATAGAAGCAATG
Organism: Pavo muticus; assembly: GCA_016647715.1. Classification (NCBI taxonomy): domain Eukaryota; kingdom Metazoa; phylum Chordata; class Aves; order Galliformes; family Phasianidae; genus Pavo; species Pavo muticus. The sequence continues at coordinate 13,597 of JACDJE010000118.1, forward strand.
TAGAATGAAAAGTAATTCCAGATTAGACACAGTGGCTGGTGAAGCAATGAACCAAGAGACAGACACCCACGCAGACATTTCAGATGGTAGAAGTGCATCTTGGGCTCTATGGAAACCTCCTGTTGTGCTGCTAAACCCAGTACTGCTCTCAGAGCTTCACTGCAGCTCACTGGTAATGGGTCTGAATTCTCCACACCAGCCAAACAATCAGAATCATTACCTTGAATGTGTGCCAGACCACAACTATTTACAAACTAATATCTCAAAGAAAATAGTCACTGATTATAATTAGCCTTCAAAATTATACTCATCATTGGCAGACACTGATTAGCTTTCATTTTACAGCTTATTTGAAAATGAGTCGCAGACAATACTTCTTGCTAATTTCCAAGGAGGATAATGGGAACCTTTTATATAACCTCATTCCACAGCTGTCTATATGAGCTGATAAATGGCTGTCATACTCTTGGTATTTCACATTTTCCTGGATTTTATGCTAGTGTTGAATTTTGGTTTTGCGCACTTGGATTTTGAATTTCAGATCTTTATTTCCAACTAAAAGTTAATGATCCCCATTTGAACCTTGCATTGGTATTGTCCTTTACTAAGCTCCATACCTGTAGTATACTAACTTGAGATAGTGAGATTTCATGTCAAATACTTTCCCTTTCCCTGCCCTTCCCTTTCTCTTCCCTTTTCCTCTCTTTTTCTTCTATTTCCTCTCTCAGTCCTTACCTACCTACTTTCCATTTTAATTAAGGCAAATAGTACATAGCAAAATTTGAAGTGTTTAAGTGTTTTCAATTATTTCTTCCAAAGCATATTTGCCTTGGAGGGACTGCAGAACTAGGCAAGATCTTTAAAACCTAAACTTGACTATTTAACAACTCTATTAATGATTTGCACTTATTTAAAGTAGCTAATATCTTTAAAATATTTATCTCTTTCTTTTACTGTTCTGGCACAATTAGAATATTCTGATGATTCATTCATCTCCATCCGCAATGGATAATTTGACTGTGCCTATTTCCATCAAAATATTATCTGCAGAATATTGCATTCATTATTATTTCAGATGGTGTTCCACGTTTCAGCAGAATTTGCTATTCTGCATACTGCCTGTATTATTCTGTTTTTCATCTGGAGAGTGAATGATATTTTGTAATCACAAAGCCAAGAAAAAATGAGTAGAGCAGAGGCAGTGCTTAAGTTAGTTTGGGTTTTAATTTGCTGCATTGCACACATCTTTAAATGTTGCTATACGCAAAACTCGGTCATGCACTATGGGGCATTTCATTCACTTACAAATGATGAAATAGAGGGGGAAAAAAGGAAAAGGTAGTAGAAAAACAGCATGAAATAGTTACAAAATTCAGAGAGTTGGGGGTGGGAATTAGAAAGAAAAAAGAAATACCATTCAATATACAATATGTTTACATGTCTCTGAAAAGTATTACACCTTTTTGAGTGCTTCCCCACAACCATATAAAATGTTCATGTTTGTGATTCTCTTCTCTCCTCTTGCCTACCTGTCTTGTCTTTCCTTTATTCTATCCCTAGTGCAATGATCCCAGTTACCACTGATGTAATTATTTCCATCATTTATAATCATGTCATAGCTTTGTACTTCACTGTAGCACCTGAGCAAGTAATGAAAGGGATAGAAAATTTCTGTAGCTTCTGTATCCTTGTCACTTCTACCTTTCAGAACTCGGGAATATAAACTTCTCTGTAGTAGATCACCAGAGAAAAATCATTGCCTCCCTCAGATTTGGGACAGCTTTATTTAATTGCTATTTGTCGGCCTGTATAAAAAGTCACCCTGGGCTACATCAAATTTCTGGTGGCTAAGGCAATATGCTAGTTCCTTAATTACTCACGATATTGTCAGTCTCACAGTTAGCAAAAAATAAACAAGTTAGAGAAATGAAATTATCTCTCCATCTAAGAAGAGGAGTTGTTTTTTAGTTGGTTGGTTGGTTAGTTTTCCTAAACTAAGAATGAAGTACAAAGCGACTCCAGAATTCCGTGTTCTGTTCAGAGAATATTGTGTTTGCTGTCACTGTATACATCTAGGATTACATTTTGCTGGCATAACCAGCATTCTGAAACATGCTTATAAAGTTAAAAACAGTACTGCTATTCTGCAAATACTAGACACTTCAGCCTCCCAAACACTCTTTGACATGTTTTTATATACTAACTACATTAATTTTTGAGAGTTCAGATGTTAAAAATGAATCCCTTTTTCTTCTTTAGGACCAAGAAATAAAACATGTGCTAGGATTTTAAATAATGAGTTAAAAATTGTGCTAGGCTGTGACTTCTAATTAAAGTGTGTTACCGCTCTTCACCATTGTAGTGATGTGACATAATGATTAAAACAGTTCCATCTAAGCCATTGCCTATGCAAATGGTTCATATCCTTCTGTACTTAAGCTTTTTCCATTTACAGTAGGCAGTCTTTTTTTAATATATGAAGTAGTCAGTTTATTGTTGATTATGTTCAAAGGAATATAATCTGAAATGCCAGTAGAGAATTTCTGAATAAACTGGCTTCTACCTTTTCTTTGGGCCACTTATCTGAAAACTGAGTTTTGGTACAGGACAGCTCATGGAATCAGGATTGGCATTAATGGCAGACAAAACAAGAAAACTTTTCTAGTTAATCTCAATTTGTATAAAACTGTATCACATACTGCTCAAGAAATCACAGTCATTTGCTTTCTACCTTATTTTCTCCTGAGGATTTCTGACAGAATGCAGTTTCTACATAAATCTTGAATGCTGAGCCTAATAAACACTGTTAAGAGAACAAACTGAACCCTTCCTCTTGTGCCTATCTTATCCCCATCTAACTCCTACTCCTAGAAGATAAATTTAAAAAAACTACAAAACTTGGAAGGAAATTTATAAAATCTGGTTAAAGAAAATTCAGTTTCAGCTACCACTCAGGAACTGACAGAAAGTCCACTATTAGTCAGAATGATAATGCATCTTTTACTGTGAAAACAAGATAAGATGACTGTTCAGAAGAATAAAATTACTGCATGTTTTTTCTTTAATTTTAAAGGTGTTACATTTAATGAAGGAAATAGGACTCATTAGTGGAGTACTTAGGCCAATATAGTTCTTGTGCTCACTACCATAAGAGAGTTCAGATTTTTGTGATATAATAAATGCTGAAAGAACTTCTGTGTTGAGAATGTGTATGAACAGAATTTATTTCAGTAGTTACATTCTGCTTAAGGTGGGAAAGATGTATTTTTGATATATGATTGTTAATAATAGTCAAGTTTAGAAGCTGTATCATGATTTAACTTTTGCATAAAAAGTAATAGTTACATGTACATTTGCTGTTTTCTGAATTGTTAATAAGGAACATAGAAACAAAGAGGATCTTTCTGAATCGGATTATTTTTACTCATTCATTCATCCATTTAAAAGACTGAAACAAGTTTTATATTATATATATATATCTACATATATACACACACACACACACACACACACATATATACTCCTTAAATCAGGGAATGGAACTCAACTCAAGAAAAAAAGTTTATTTTGACAGAGATTCGTATTATCTGTTTCCAGCCAGAGCAACTACCTTTGCTTCAACTGAGCAGTTTCAACAAAAGGAAAATGCCCTTAATAATCTGTTGATTAACACACTGTCCTATGAGTTGATAGATACCAAGGTCTGTGCCTGTCCTGAAGAATTCTCTGACCACAATCTCACAGTGATAGAGAGCAATGCAATTTTTAATTCAGGTTCCAAACTTCAGACATGCTTTTGAAATAAGTAAGCACTGGCCTGTTTGGAGAATGCCTCATTTTGAAATCCTAGCTATTCTAAATGTGAAATATACTGTGTGCATAATTCACTCACCAAGACATATTTCTTTGTTTTAATGACAGTTGATTATTTATCCTTCTTAATAAGAAGTAAACTTGCTCTTCAGTGCTGCAGGAGAAAGGTCAAAGGAGAAGGGGCATTTGGCATTTCTATTATATTTTCTTTTGCTCTAGAAATAAATACAGTACAAATAATTCTCATGAAAGCAATACAGAATAGGAATATACCCCAGGCAATATGTATGGATGTATTAAGAGTAGTAAAGGGCAAAAGCACGGTACTAAAAGGAATAACGGTGATCTAGTATAGCTTTCCCATATTAAGAAATCTAAAACAGGCTGACTTAATATTTAATAAAGTCAAATAGTGTTCCTATCACCTTCCTTGTTAAAAAACATGTGAAGCCTTGCAGATTTCTCCATTTCTGTCGTGGTGAGATCCATGACCAATGTTAACTGGCAGTATAAATCTCTGCAAGCTTGTGTTAAAATAAGCAAGCAAAAACAGTCAATGCAATCTTCTGCAGAGAGCCATCACAAGATAAAGCCGGAAGGTAACATTTCCAGTCCAGCCTTACATAGATTGCACTATTCCTGGCATAAATTGAAGAAAAAATGGAGAGCTCCCAGAGATTATCTCAAATAGTGAGAAAGAGGTGATGGAGGAAGAATTAACACAAAAGGATTTTGAGAGTTAAACATGTAGTAAGCGTTTACTGGTATTTTAAAAGATGAAGAGAGAGAACATCATAGTAAGAATGAAACAAAAAAAGGGATCATCATTATCAGGAGAAAAAATGTTCAAATATATTATAAATACCAGAAGATGAGGAAGGTAAAAAATAAATAAATAAACTACAACATAAACTGGAATTACTGAAGAAGTGCTTTTGAAAACTCTAGCAAAACACAGTAGTAGACATTATGAAAAAATCTAAATTGTTTAGGGTAAAAATAGTATTCTTCTTCAACATGTTGTACTTCCTAAGAGATATTAAAACTGAAATAATGAAAACCCTTATAGTTCCATATGAAGTATGTATTTTCCTCAGTTAGCTAAGCTATGCTGTGAGGACAGAATAAAATCTGAGTTTGGGGCTGATATGTTGTGTGCAAACTGACATATTATATTTATAAATATATTTATATTGGTGGTAGGTGGACGGTTGAACTAGATGATCTTGGAGGCCTTTTCCAGCTTCGGTGATTCTGTAGTTCAAACCACAGATGTTCTGTGGGACCAACTATCTCACTGAATATCCTGCTGTTAGTAATTGTAAGACCTACAATGTGACCTCTGCAATTTTCTATTCTGTTCTTTTATTTTTAATTTTATATAAATTTCTTTGACTGGTTGATTTATGAAAGTGTAAAATATGTGTTTTATGCATGTCTCTGTTGCTACAATAGCAGTTTTTTCATCATCAGCTACTCATAAATCATCAGCAATGAAAACAGAAACACCCAAAACAAAATGGTAACCTCAGCCAAATGTTAAATAATTATCAGTCTTACCATATTTAGAACATTAAGTTAGGTTGTGAAATGGTCAAGATCCAAGGAAAATACTAACACAGAATTTGAGCTTATGTACTAGTTTTAGGGGACTACTCTGAAGAGAATGTTAGATATGCTTGGCATTCATAGCTGCTATTTTATTGAGTTTTTGTTGTTGTTTTGTAGGGTTTTTTTAAAGACATCCACATTTTAGTCTATGCAATCTTTTTATATCTTTATGTAGGTGACTACTTCCAGTAAAGTTTCTTGAACATCTCAGCTCAACAAAAGTATCTAGTAAGTAGGAGGGTATTTCAGACTATTTCAGCTTTCAAAAACTTGAAATTTTCTCCATTCCTCTACTGTCAAAATTTGAGTAAATGTGTTGAGCACATTATTATGGAGTATGAAGACTCCATAATATAGCAATCCACCTAATATTTTTGTATTTCATATTAGGATTTTCAGTTTTGGAGACAGGAAAGTTAAGGAATTTTTTTTTTCTCATATTTACTGCATAGTTTTCTCAAAGTGAAAATGATTTTTAACTAACTTTAGGATTGCTCTGCTCTGAAAGATAGTCTCTATCAAAAGATACCTGTTTAAAATTTTTCTTCATGTGGGATTGTCTGTTTTCCAATAAAGAGATTTCTTCCCATCAGCAAAACTGAAAAGTATGCATTTAAAATTTTTAATGTTTCCTTGCCTTCTGGAGTCCAAAGCTTATTGGTCAAAATTAATTAGTATTAGAGTGCTTACTTAAAAACAAACAAACAGGAGGTTCCTGGAGTGTGTGGAAAATAGCTTCCTGAAACAGCTGGTAAGAGAGCATACCAGGGGAAACACCCCCTTAGACCTACTGTTTACAAACAGAGGAGGACTGGTGGGTAAGGTGGTGGCTAGAAGCTATCTTGGGCATAGCAACCATGAAATGATAGACTTCTCTATTATTGCTGGAGACAGGAGGAGGGCCAGCAAAACCTGGACTTCTGGAGGGCAGACTTTGAACAAGGGAAGTGATTGTCTCCCTGTACTTAGCACTGCTGAGGCTGCATGTCTGGTACTGTGTTCAGCTTTTGACCGCTTGCCACAAAAAAGACATTTAGACCTTAGAGTGTGTCCAGAAAAGGGCAATGAAGCTGTGAGGGATCTGGAACACAAGTCTTATGGGGAGCAGCTGAGGTAACTTGGATTTTTCAGGCTAGAAAAGAGGAAGCTCAAGGGAGACCTTATAGCTGTTTACAACAACCTGAAAGGAGGTTGTGGCAAGTGGGGGTTGGCCTTTTCTCCCACATAACACCATTAGAATAAGAGACAGTGGCCTCAAGTTGTGCTGGGAAAAGTTTGGATTAGATAATAAGGAAAAAATTATTTTCAGAAAGCATGGTAGTTTGTTGGAACAAGCTTTTCAGGGAGGTGGTGGAGTCACCATCCCTGGGGATTTTTAAGAAACTTGTAGATGTGGCACAGAGGTACATGGCTTATTGGACATGGTGGAGATGGGTTGGCAGTTAGACTAGATGGTCTTAGAGGTCTTTTCCAGCCGTATTGATTCTGTGATTCTATGAACCACATACACACACACAGCTACCCTTGATCATATTAATTAGTTACTATCTTAAGCCAATATAAATTAGCAAATTCTGTTTGCATTAGAAATCATCCTAGTGAAAAATTGTGTGAAAGATTCCATTTTTACTACAGAAGATCTGTTGTTTTCAGGACAAGTATCAAGCCTCCTCATCTGTATGCTTGAAAAGATTTCATAACATTTAATTTAAAGGACACTGAGCTTACTAAAAAAATTGAGTGAAAGTCAATTAAAAATTATAGGGTCTCCAATACACTTGAAATTAGAGGTCACAAATATTTACTTGTACTGTTTAGAACAAAATTTTTATCATAAATTACAAGTGTGGATACTGCTTTGTGCTTTACTGAACAGTAAATTGTGCCTTTATATAAATGCTAGTCTCTTTTTGTCTTTGAAACATATGTCCTCTCACTTATTAAAAGTCTGTCTAAAATGAATAGGGGAGAAGGATTAATTTAGATATTTCAGTCTGTAAATTTTAACAGCACATTAGGAGTAGCTCCTGAGCTATGAAACCTATCACCTTATATGCCAACAAAGCAATACTGGGTGATATAAACTCCACAAAACCCTATCCTAAGCTTCATATTCCTCACAGATACAAAAGCCTCCTTCACTGTATGCTAACAGATAGCTATCAATCAAAAAATGCTTGATTAAACTCTCCTGCATCATATCAAACACAATGCTCTTCATAATGACAATTGGAAACACCTGATCTGATAAATCATTCCCTCATAAGATGCCATACATATCAGTTCAGTAGGTCCATGGGTGTAGGACAGACTAAAAAAAGTCTGTTGGGTATCTTCACACAGAAAGAAACAATAAAAATGGTTTAAAAGATTCATTAAAAAAACAAAGATAATTTTCACACTACAGGCAGGCATAGATATAGTGAGAATGAGCGTTACTTAGCTTTCCAAGTCCTTTAAGAATTGCATAGCCTAAGCTTTCATGCTTCTGTTATTGCTAAAAAAGTGTTGTGAAAATGCCATGAGTCAAGGTCTTTGCTGGAACAATCTGGTATACTCTGAATTTTAAGTAATTTGTCTTCTTATACTGAACTATAGCTAAGGAGGTTAAAATGAGAATATTACTTTGAATTAGAGGAAGAAAAGAAAATGATGAGTGTTTACTAGATATACAGATTGTTTTCTTGTTTATTCTTGTGTAATGGTAATTTGGCAATTACTCTGCTTGCATTTGATTTGAATATCACCACACCATAATTTCCTCTTTTACTATAATAGACATCCATTTATTTAGAAATAAATACTGCTTTTGGTCAGGTTAGTTCTGGTTCAAGCAATATCACTCACACATGCCTTGTATAGTTCTTTCGCATGAGCTGGTCTGAAATAATCTAATCAGACGTATTTCTGAACTGGCACATAACAGAACTGCATAGCGCCATACACTCTGCCAAACAGCCTTGTTTTGTAAATACATTCTGCAATCAAAAAAAGTTACACAGCTTTAATGTAGAAAGAAATAAAGGACACAATGAAGCTGTGCCCAAAATGATAGAGAAAGTCAGATGTGACCTCAAGAAGGATATTTTCCTCTTTCATTCCCAAGTTTTACCAGTCTCCACTATGGTGCAGCTGCCATTGTTTTCTTAATAAGATTTCTGCCAGTGGAGTTTGCAACATTCAGTGTTTAGTGATACTTTTATCTTCCCAGGACGGTGCATTTGCTTTGGGTATGAAAAATTTCTTTAATTAGAAGTTGAACTATAATGTCAAACCGCTTCTCATAGAAAAGGAAAGTGCAACAGAGGTGCTAAATACAGAATGTGCTCCACTGCACATTAGCACTTAGTGGTCTTCTCAGCAATTTATTTTGCAGAAATAAGAAATAAAAGCCTGTGTAATAAAATGACAGAGAGCCATTTGACTAGGAACTGTAGCTCTCTGGTAATGTTAACAACACGTATCCTACCACCTGCAGCTCCAGCTCGTGTCCTTCCCCAGACAATCTTTTCTCCTTATGCACAGGGGACTCAAATAGCAACTAAACTGTGTTAATATCAATTAGAATGTTGTGCTTCCATGTTTGATCTTCCTGAAATACTATTCATATCGTGTTTTGTGCATAAAATAAAATACTTCCCCAAAAGGAAAAAAAAACTTAGACCACCTGCTTTGGAGAATGTCATTTTAATGGAAATCATTTACAACTGGCAGGGGAAAACAGGCGGGAGATCTAGACTAAAGGGCCAGAGTGAATTTTCACTGTTAAAACCATAGTTGCACTTTTTGTTTTGCATGTCACAGAAACTTCAGCATGCAGCAAACATAAGTCACAATGTATTTTCCTGAACTCTCTGGAAACTCGTCTACATGTAAAACTTCCTGTAGCTACTGAGTGAGCCTTGGGCTCTGTTTGACAGAGAAGGTGGTGACTGAAGCATACCTACAGGGATTGTTTCAGCTGTAGGCACACATAAAAGACTAGTGCACAGCCTAGTGCTGCTCAAAGCACAACGTTTTATGTAAGGTAATCAACTTTCCTGCCAAGGATAGTGATTTTACCCATAGAGAATTCAAAAACTATATTCCAGTCATAAGTGAGTAAATAAGTTATTTTTTGAGTGCTGTTTCTGCTATGTTGGATTGTATTCCAGGTGTTTTTAATGAAATAGAATTGAAATAGCAGTAAGTGAGCAGTAAGAGCATAATATACAAATGCAACTAAATAGTCTGAAACACTATAGAGGTTTTTTTTGGGAAACGTTTTCCAAATTAGAGATCACTTTTTTAGGCCTATGTAGTGTATTGCTAAACTGAAAATGCGTATATTAGAACTACTAAGAACAGAACTTTCCTTCATTATTTCTAACCCTACAAAACTATACGGGTTTATCAAGATCACTCATGAGACTAATTTTCAGTACAAACAAAAAATGGAAGAAAGAATACAAGCTTATTCTTCCATTCAGATTTAAAAATCGTATACATTGAGCTGGGTAAGGACAGATCAGATAAAATCTCAAAGTATTAACTTCAATAACATCTGTAATTCTTCATTTGCTATTTTTCTTCCAGTTAAAAAGAAAAAGATTTGTATGTGAATTTCTGTCCAAAAAACTGGCTTCCACAAACATAAACCACTAAGCTGGTGTGAAAGACAAAACTGTTTTTCTCTTTTGTCTCAAAGCTAGCTTCATGAGGCCTTTCTGGTGACAAGACTCCAACTGACAATTGCAAATTATCTAGGGGGGCGAGTGGTAGGTGTCACCGTGCCACAGTACCTCTGCTCATGATTGTAAAGATAAGCAGAAGCGGGACAAGCAGTCTTTTTCGGGGGTGTGGCTTGAAGGAGCTGACCACTGCAAAAGCTTGTGCATGGCAACGAAGGCACCACTCCCTGCTGGCTTATCTGTTGGGCCAGGGATGTCACACTAACAGAGAGAAAAGAAGAAAAAATACCCCAGAGAAATGGGGGATAAAAAGGCCCTCACTAAACTAAGGACTTTGGAGAAGAAGAAACCTTTCCCAAAGAAACCTTTGACGGAGAATTCCATGAGGGGAAAACCTCTTTGGAGGAACAACCCCCCGGGGCCTGCTTGCTGCGGAGCTTCCTGGCTTCTTCCCATCCCCCGTGGTGACCTGACAAGTTCCTGAGAACAACGGACCTGCTACGAACCTCGCTGGACCCACGGTGGTGACTATCTCTCTCTTGCTTTCTATGAGGACTCCTTGGTTATTTCCTATCTATCTCTTTTCTGTCGCTCATCTTCCCTTCCCCATATCCCTAAGCAACTAGGATTTGTAATAAACTGATTGGGCTAGCATTTGACCTGTTGTGTCTTAATCTTGCCATCGGGTATACATATATCAAAAAGAACCTCTTCTCCCTCCTATAAATTGGAGCGAGACATCTGGTTCATGACTTCATACGGTATAAATACAGCAACAAAATTTCTGATATAAGCTCTTTACTAGAACTATCAAATTGAAATAATCCTTCAGTAAGGAGACTTTTTCCTTCAGTGGTTCACAATATCAAATTACATCTTTTCTACAAATAAACTAACAACAACAAAAAAGTTTTGTTTTTTTTTTTGTTTTTTTTTTTTTTTTTTGAAGTGCGAAACAAAGCAAAACTAAAGAGGTAGAACGTCAAACTGATTTGACTGCATTTACCAGCCAATCTCACTAACTCAAAGGAGGGTTGGGAGTTACAGACTATAGAGCAAAGCAAACGCTTTCTTATTAGCTTCACTTTTTTTCTTTGATTAATCTTAGATGTCTAGAGCTGCACTTACAGATTGATAAGCAATCAGTTACAGGACCATGACTTTCCACGTATGTAAATGCATGGGAATTTATTGCTATTAATAACATAGCACTGCTAGTGAGAAGAATTAGAACGTAGATTCAACTAACTAGATATATAGCACCTGGTGTTGAAAACCTTGGATCAGTTTAATAAAGATTAAAAAAAAATGACAGATTAGAGAAGCTAGTAACAAGCTGGTAAACTATGAGCATGTTATGATATCTTTATGATATCTTCAATTTTTTTAACGTATGAGGCTTAACTTACAAGTAGGAAACATCTCTTTCTGAATGTGTTTTGGGGAAAGCATCCCTCTGTTAAGGTTTTGTTTTGAAACTATTACTGATCTGTGAAAAGGAAGCAATTGATATTGACATATACAAGGAATGATTTTTATGAATCATAAATCTGTCTTGGCAATGAAAGTAAGGATTGTGAAGAAGGTAGAACAATGTGATATTTTTTTCCTGAATCATCAAGTAATTCTAAAGAAGAAGAGGGGGTTTTCATACTATGACAAAAGATTTTTTTTTTTAATGTATAAATAAGACCAGAATGCCTTTATTTATTTTGGAGAATTAGTATGTTTCTGTTCTGTTCTACCTATTAAAGTGTTCTAAAGAGAGTATGTGTAACAAATATAAGTTAAGCAAATTTACTTAACCAAATAGCCAAAAATGAGAGAGAAAGAAATCTACCAGCCTGCTAGTACATGGTCTTCGTTTTAACTTCCAATTTCTGGCTCATTTTAACATATTAAATTGCTTCAGGGCATCTGTAGGCAGTATAACAGAAAATGTTAACTCAAACTATTTCACTTTTCTCCTGTATCTTGAGGGCAAGTTTTGAAGTAGTTTCCGAACTAATCTGTGAACTTCAGTCTTGTTGCCAGTCACGAACTTATGAAGTTTTTATTGAAGGTGTTGATTTTCACACAGCTGTCCTCATCTCATATGGTCTCAGGACAGGACTGAGGTAGAATTGCGAAAGCAAACTTCAAAATTCTTCAATAAACTGCAAGTGCCAAAATCTTGTTCCATAATGTTGACTATGTATTTATTCATATATACACGACAAGTTGCAGAGGCCACCGAAGGAAAAGGAGAATCAAGCCAATTTGCAGAGGTAAAGGCTGTCCAACTGGCCTTAGATGTTGCTGAATGGGAGAGGTGGCCAATGCTTTCTCTTTATACTGACTTGTGGATGGTGGCAAATGCTTTATGGGGGTGGTTACAGCAGTGGGAGCAAAACAACTGGCAAAGAAGGGGTAAACCTATTTGGGCTGCTGAACTGTAGAAAGACATTGCTGCCCAAATAAAGAACATGGTTGTAAAGGTGCGTCACATAGATGCTCATGTGCCCAAGAGCTACTGAAGAACAACAAAACAACCATCAAGTAGATCGAGCTGCCAAAATTAAGGTGGCTCAAATAGACTTGGACTGGCAACATAAGAGTGAATTATTTCTAGCTCGGTGGGCTCATGAAACTTCGGGCCATGAAGGAAGAGACGCAACATACAAATCAGCTAGAGACTGAGGGGTGGACTTAACTATGGACGCTATTGCACAGGTTATTCATGACTGCGACACATGCGCCACAATTAAACAAGCCAAGAGGATGAAACCTCTTTGTGGGGAAGGGCGATGACAAAAGTATAAATATGGGGAGGTGTGGCAGGTTGATTACATCACCTTCCCATGATCTCGCAATGGTAAGCGTTATGTGCTTACTATGGTAGAGGCAACCACTGGGTGGCTTGAAACATATGCAGTACCCCATGCTACTGCCCAAAACACCATATTAGGTCTGGAGAAACAAGTCCTGTGGCGACATGGCACTCCAGAAAGAATTGAGTCGGATAATGGGACTCATTTCAAAAAATTCTCTTGTAAATATTTGGGCCAAAGATCATGGCATTGAGTGGATTTATCATACCCCCTATCATGCACCAGCTTCTGGTAAAATTGAACGATACAGTGGGTTGTTAAAAACCATGTTAAAAGCAATGGGTGGCGGAATATTTAAGTATTGGGAGAAGCATTTGGCAGAAGCCACCTGGTTGGTCAACACTCAAGGATCCATCAATCTCGATGGTCCTGCCAGCTCCCTACATACTGTCAAGGGAGATAGGATCCCCGTAGTACATGTAAAGAACATGTTGGGAAAAGCGGTTTGGGTCTTTTCAGCTTCTGGGAAGGACAAACCTCTTCGTGGAACTGTTTTTGCCCAGGGACATGGGTCCACTTGGTGGGTGATGCAGAAAAATGGGGATGTTCAATGTGTACCACGAGGGAATTTGATGCTGGGGGAGTGCAGTCAGTAATTCCATGTATATATATAGGTTTGTGTGTGTGTGTGTGTGTGTTTAATGCTTGTTAATTATGGTTTGTTTGTATACATTAAGCATGATGCAGTGATGTAGAATAAGGGGTGGAATGTCATGGTTTTATGATTTTTGGTTATCAGAATTCCACATCATAACATCATGTAGTGCACTGGGAGTTAAAGTGTTAATGCTCCAGTTCTGGGTATCTGTCCCCAAAGAGAAGGACTACATTCCCCAGAAGACTGTTCGCTGTGCTGTTATCATTTCTGCTCAGGGGGAACAGATATAAGGCCTTGGTAGGTCATCTGACCTTCTCTTCTTCGTCAGGCTCTCCTCCCTGCTGCTCAACCAGACTGTGCATCTCACCTCAGCGTTATGGTGAGGCCTATCTACCTTTTGGACACGCTCTCTCATTATATTTGATTAGCTTCATTTCTAATTATATTGTATTATAGTGTGTTATCTTGCATTCTGATACCATATTTAGTAAATTAGTTTGTTTCTCCTCAGATCTTTGCAGCTGTTTTTAATTATTTTGAGGTCCTGTTTCCCTTTTCCAGAGGCGCGGATTTTGCAAAATCCCTCCGCCCTGCTAGTCACGGAACCAGGCCGAACCAGCCCGTAAACTGTTGACAGCAGTTTTCTTGCAAGACTAAGCATCTTGACTCTTCTGCCTCCTAACGTGCTTTGTTCTGTGATAAATTAATCTATTGAATTACTGCGTGAAAAGCATCTAGCTTTCCTCTGCCTCTAAATACTACCAGTAGGTTGCATTGCAGTGTACAAACGTAACCAATATTCAGACCGTTCAGGCAGTAAAAAGAACAAAGCTCTGGAATTCACCTACCATATATTCTTTCTGATTGCTCCAAGAGCAAGAAGTATCAGAAGTTTCCTTCCCTTTCAAAGATGCTGAGAAGCACAAATACTCTTTTAATCTGGGTTTTGAATTGCGGAAACAAGGAAAAAAACTAAGCAGTAAAAAAAAAAGAAATGCCACTGACAATGGAAAGTCTCTGTCAATAAATTCAAATAGAAATGCAGATAATTCAGAAGCTTTCAAGTAGCTATTTGATTACAGGTTGAGTGGATGTTTATCTAGTAAATTGAGTGAATGAATCCTCAGTATACTATTCTTTACTTATGCCTGTATTTATGGTGCATTTGTTTCTCATGACAGTGAAGTAACATATTTCAAATAGCATCTTAGTGGGCCTAATCTGCAGGCTGTCAGTAAAATTAACATTGGACTGGAGCAACTCTTTATGACAAATTCATATCTATCTTAAACCACTTAATCATTGTCTACCTGGAAATAACAATTGGGTTGCTTAGTGGCACCTATACAGTTTCTCAGAATGATCTCTAAAAGACCAAACTCCATCAGGAACTGAAAGAATAGGAAACAACTTGTAGACCTGAAAGTCTCATTTTTCCAATACTCTGTAGATACACCATAGTCCTTACAGGGACTAAAATTTACCTCCACTAGAATACTTATGTTACAAGAAATTTCTCCAAATTTAAAATTAGGTAACAGTTTCATCTTAAGAAGGGAATTTAAAACATTTCTTTGTAACCTAAGTGAAAGGGCTGGGGGTGGAACAGTCTCTGTGCAGTCAATGTGGATTTCCTTCTGAAGAGTGATTGAGTCACTCCTAAGTGCTTTTTGAGGAGGGTGATTTCTGAGGAGTTGATTCAGTGCAGCTCATGAGGCGCAGACAAGATTACACCACATTGGTTTTCAGGTGCTTCGAGCCTGCTCAAAGATGAGCACAAAAAGCATACTTACATTTATGGAAATAACATGTGTACATGAAAAAGTATCAGCTATCACACTTACTGAAGACAAGAGTTTTGATTAATATACTTAAAAACAAAGTAACATCATGCAATTATTTGCATTTCAGCATTTTAAAATTAAGTATGGGATGAAACACTAATTGATTTATTTAAATCAAAGCTATGCTTTAAGAAGATTGTCTAATTTTACTCTTGACTCCAAAGCTCTTTGTAATTTCTTCAGATTGATTTAACCTGCAAAGCCTTAGTTCTCACTTTGCACAGAAAACTGACAGCACTTGATACATCAAGACAGCTTTTTCACTCTTATTTAAGTACTCTTCTTTCTGTTTTGAGGACCAGAAGTGGATGGGTGGTGTCCTCCAGGGTTTGACCATTGTAATTATTCAAGCTATCTGCACTACAGCTAAATATTAGAACAACATGAAAATAATTATAATAATAATTTTAAAAAACACATACTAAACAAATAAAAAACCCACAACTAACAAACTTCCTATATACCCAAATCCAAACTATAAAGCAAACCCACAGTGTGCCTAATCTGACTTGATCTCCTCTGTCTCCGATATCATTTCAGTATCTGATACTGGAAGTTAAGGCATATTTCAAATAAACACAGTAGGGAATGTACTGAAGAAGTGATATCATTAAAAGCTTAAGTTTAGCTCTTAATTAATTCTTCTTGATTTTTTTATGTTATTACCTCAAGCAAGGAAGGAATTTGAGGGCTGAGTAGCTGGAACTCTAGATAATGCAAAACGCCCTCACCTGGATTTTATTCTCTCACGTCTCATTTGTTCCCAAAATGGGTCAATCCATCTTTAGATGCTTAGGGCCAAATCATATACATGGAAGTCTGTGAAGCAGATGATGATAAGGAGAAGTAGGGAAAGGACTGGTGTAAACTTCCACTGGATAGATTCAAAGCTGTAATACTGTCTGCAATTGTAAAGTGTAAAATCATAATGCTGGACAATTCATGTTGCTATAGTACCATTTTTTGGAGAGCAGAAGCTGAGAGGAAGGGTTGACAAATGAAATTATTAATCTGCAAAGAAACATAAGGAGCAAAAGGCAGAATCTGGTACACTGTCCTAAGGAGTCTAAAGTTTTGTCTGAGAAGTTAAAACACTACCTCCTTCAGCAAATTATCACCACTTCCCCACTGAAGATTATTGTCCTGTCAGATCTTCTGGCATCATCATACATGCACCCTTCTATAACATGTTTCTGTCAAATGGAAAAAAAAAAATAAGTATCAATCTTCCTCTTGAAAGCATTTAGATTCACTCAGATTGCTTTGACAGAATGAGGCTATATCAACGACACACGCAGTTCTGTTGACAGATTTGAGGAGGCAGGGAACATTAGTGACAAAGCAGATACAAGGAGGTGCAGGCAGCAGTATCTCAGGGTGCCACAATACAATTGCAACAAAAAGTGCTCTATAAACACAGCCAAAGAGGCAGCACCACCTTCCCATCTTTATCAATTACATCAACAGGGGGGATGGAGTGCATCCTCAGCAAGTGTACAAATTACACAAAGCAGTGTGGTGCAGTCAGCACAACCAAGCGACATGACGCCATCCAGAGATACCTAGACAGGCTCAAGCAGTAGGCCCAGGTGAAATTCATGAGGTACAAGAAATCCAAGTGCAAGGTCTTACACCTGGCAACCACTACTATCAGTACAATCTGGAGTATGAAAGGAAGGAGTACAGCCCTGCCAAAAAGTACTTGGGGGTAGTGATGGATGGGAAGCTGGACATGATTCAGCAGTGCGCCCTTGCAGCTCAGAAAGCCAACCATATTCTGGACTGCATCAAAAGAAGCATGGCCAGCAGGGTGACGGAGGCAATCCTGCCCTTCTGCTCTGCACTGGTGAGACCTCACCTGGAGTACTGTGTCCAGATGTGGAATCACAGGACAGACATGGACCTGTTGGGCACATCCATAACAGATCAGCCATATGACTATACATGAATTGTCCTTTCTCAAAACAGTTACTACTTCTCATCCTCCAATGACAAACCATTGTCTCTCAATAAAGAAAACAGTAGCATTTTTAACTAATCTTCACTCTGAAAAGCCTAGATTCCCTTAAGTGTGAATAATTTACTCAGTTTTTCAGGTACTGCTCTGTACACTATTTTAATGAAAACTGTTTCAAACTATTCTGCTCCTGACCTCTCCTGTGATGAATGAGCCTTGCTTTGATCTACCATCTCATGCAAGGTCAACAAACTTAGCAAGCATGTAAGATAAAAGTATCCTGCACAGGCCTCACTGAAGTCTTGTAGCTACCACTCATGGTACATTAGTAATAAAATAGAGAATCCCAGTTTCCTTAACATTATCTTGTGACTGCTGCCAGCTCTCCAACAGTCAATGGTCTTGTCCTGAAATCCTGTCTGGAGTTGCAGCCTTATATTAAGTGGTGCTGTTATCTGGCCATTCAAGAATGTGATCTTGAAACATAATTTTCAGACCAGAATGTTAAGATAAAGTGAAACCAGCTAGAAGACGCTCAAAGAATAATACATACGATCAAAAGAAAAAGTTCAGTAGTTACCAGAAGAGTAGTTTCACATCCACATAAAAATATGTGGCAAAAATGATCAATAGAAATTTCAACATGACTTATACCTTTCTTGTCCTCATAGCAGAATATTTTAAAATGAAGGCAGCAGGCTGTAGAATACTTCAAAATCATAAACAACTTCTATAATGAGGCTTTGTCAAGATTGGGTACAGACTGTTTAAACAATCCAGTTTACAGAAACAATCCTGATTATGCTTAACACATTCTATGCTCCATTAAATGTATTGCTCTTATGTTATTACTTTAAATAGGTTCAATAAACTGAGTTTCTGAAACTGAAGTGCAATGCCTGAAATAAACTGGAACTCAAGTCTTGCAAGTGAGGAAATGAAAATTTCACCAGATTCAGAACAGTTAATTGTCACAAAACAATCTTATTACCCTTCATATTCTTACTGTAACTCTGAAGATATCTTTCTAACAAATATTTCTAAAGCTAAGGGGAAAGCAGATGATTCACAGAAGTTCATAATCTTTTAAAGAACTGAATAATTATTTTGCTTCTTGCAAAGGAACAGATTTGTACTGGATTTTCTCAGGTGAGCTAAAGGCTCAAAATGCCTAATTAATGGCTTTCCACTAATGCAGAGTCCACCATCATTCCTCTTCCCCATTTAAGTAAGATTGTTACCTGAGAGAAATTACTGACAGTTGTCATTTAAATATAAGTAGCCATAAGCTTACTTCCCCCTTGACCTCTGGGTTTTCTCCAGGAATCCATCAGCTGCAGCTGAAGATAAAGGTTCCATAAATTTCCCACCTGTGTCCTGGCCATCATCTGAGCCTGTACTGCCTTACTTTAAGATGTATTCCATTTTTCTGCCTTTTTTTTTCCCCGGGAGACTCCCTAGATTCACATGTAATGAAGAGAGTATTTGAACTTTATATGTCAAGCCTTTCAGCTGTATGTTGAACTGACTTTGCATGTAGAATTAAAATATGAAGGTCCCAACAACGAGGTAGAAAACCTTGACAGAGTTCTTCAGGAAAAACAATGCTACTTCTCCAAAAGCTGTTCTACCAATTTGAATAGCGTTTTTATCTCCTACTACTTATTTTGTTAAAGCTATGTAGAATTCCTAAACACACTGATGGGAGTGGGTAATTTTTTTACTACAAAAGCTTATGACTTATCTGATTATCACCCAGGAGCTCATGTTTTGCAGTTCAGTGTATGGTCTGTTTATATGTCCCAGTAAGACCAGAGTTAGCAAATCAATTTCTTACAGTAGAGTGCATAATGCTTGTCTCAGTATCATCCTGTGATTTATCAGAAATAAAGCATATAATTAATGCAGGAAGTTGCTTATATTCAGAACTTCACATCAAACCAGTTGCAAGGGTTTCACTCCCACTTCATAAGTTAGACAACAACTTCACTGGGGAAGACTTGGAAAGACTTTGGACTGGAAGCTGATCAAGGACAAGATCCTCAGCGCAGGTCCCCTAACTTACCAGACTTCTCAGACTTAATAATCATATCTCTGTGCACCACAAATCAACCCAGACCATAAACAGATTGTCTTCTGGTTAAAATCTGCCAGATCTTTTGGCAGTCCCTCTTGGTATGCCTAAATTAATTAGGATTGTGTCTATTTTCTGGACTGCTTCTGACTAAAGCAGTGTAATTACCACTGTATATCAAGTCAGGATGTATCCTCACCTAGCTCCTGATGGTGACAACTCAACAGCAGGAACTTCCTGCCCCATGCAGGCTGCCATCACCTTCCTGTGGCAAAGCAATAGTGATGAGACAGGTTCAAAATCTTAAGACTCATTTATCATTTGAGATTTGATACCCTATGTAGTTGTTCAAAGCTGGTACTAAGATTTGAATGTACGTCTAGACAGCTACAGGTTTGGTCCCCTAAGTTCTTTAATGCATTTTTGTAAACTGTTTTCTAAAAGATTTTTACTATGCTACTAAAAATGAAATGTTGTGTCCTTCTTTACTTCCAGATTTACACTTCACAAAAAAACCAGAAAGATTTAACACATCTGAATAATGTAATGGTACCCTGTTAAGCTGCAGAGTCAGTTTCACACTCAGAGACAACTAATAACTGTTCCTGTGGGAATAGTTTGGCTAAGGTGTTTATACATAAAAGCCTGCGAAATAGCTCACAAATATATTAAAATTATTCATGTACTAAATGAGTTTCTTGGCAATTTTTGAATCCATAACTCAATTTTAATTTCTCAATTTCAAGTTACTGTGTCATTAATGTGAAATTTACTTTTTGATTCAAATAAAAATTAATAAGTTCCTTTCCCATCTCTCAAAGTTAATTTGACAGGTTTGGTTTCCTTTTTGTGAATGTGTATAAGAGTTTATTTGCAGGTTTAAAAGGGTCTTTAATGCATGTGCATGTATCCAAGGGAATAACTGAGAAGTGCTATGAAGAAAGATGTGTGCTGCATCACTCTTTTTAACATTCTGCAATACTTTATATCTAGGGATCTTAATATCCAAGTAAAATGTTTTCTCTTTAACAGGTCAGGAGAAAAACAAAAGGAGGTTGAAAAAGATCAGCATCAAGACTAGAAGTCATCAAGTTTGGACTGTCTTATAATGATTAAATCTTTCTGCATATGAATTTCAGTTCCCAGTTTTCTTGAATCTATGTGATTTTCTGAAGAAAAAGTAGGTAATTTTCACAAGTGAGCACTTTGGAGTGTTTAGTATTATGTATGTGATATGAAATGTCAAACACTTAACTATTGTGGAGCTGCACCTAGGCTGATCTTGACTAACTTGCCTGGGTAACTGATACATAGTCAATAGAAATTGCAGCAGCTAAAATGCTTTCCTTCTATGTCCTTTTCTTTTTTTTGTTTGGGTTCTTTTTTGTTTGTTTGTTTTTTAGTTTTGTGTGCCAAATGTATTAAAATATAGTAGCGTGTAAGCAGTATATTATGCATTGTCTGGGGAGTTACTATTATTTCCTTCAAAGTTGTTCCCCTAAATAGTACCATCTAATAAGAAATACAGGTTCTTTTAATCCAGTCTCTACACTTTTGTGTCTGGAATTAAAATACTCTAGGTAAATTGTGTTATTCAGCTGAGAGAATGGAGCTAGGGAATTGAGATGAAAAAAAAAGAATTCAGCTAGAGGCAGTAGTCATGAAATAGTTCATTGTTATTATGAAGTTGCAGTCTAAAGAGCTGTTGGCAAGACAGTGACATTCAAAATGTGAAATATCTTTGCTTTCAGCCCTTAAAAGCATTTTTTTTTTTTTAAACACAGAAAGAGTTGGGTTTGTGTGTGTGTGTGTGTGTGTGTGTGTGTGTGTGTGTGTGTGTGTTGTTTTTGTCTTTGTTGAATCAATGCAGTTTTGGATGTTTTTCACATTTACAAATCTTTTTTTTTTTTTTAATTTTAGTTAGCCTTAAATCACAAATATATCTGAAATCTATTAAAGTAAAAATACTTCTTTTTTTTAAACTTACCTCTAATTTATAAAATAGACACAGTGAACTAAGGAACTATCATTCAATAATTATGTTTTACAATTTAGGAGGAGGAGGATTACCACAGTTTATAGATGTGCTAAATCTTTGTTGAAGATGTTAATATATTTTTGTCTATTTAGTGTATTTATCAACTTAAAGATATTCCTAGCTTGACAGATAAAATTTATGTCAAAGGTTGTGACTCAGTTTCACAAATATAGGCTTTCACCTCATCTCTAACTCAGATCTCCCTTCCACAGATATGGACAATGCTCTATATGATATGAGCTTTTGAAATTCATATCACTTATTTGCTTAAGAATGGGTTAAGTGTCATTCTAGTCTCATAAAGTGTAGAACACATCTCTGAAGAAGGACAGTATGAGAGAAACCACTTCTCACTGCCTTTCTCAGGCTGATCTCCCACAGCCAATATAACTGATAAAAAGAGAACCATAATGCAAAACAAACAAACCCAAGAACAAAACAAAAAGCAACAAAATAATAAGAAATAAATGTCAAGATGAGCACTGACAAGTGCAGAAGCAGTAAGTACACAGTAGCAGTATTAAAGCTTTGCTGGGGGAATCTTCACTCTTGTTCTCAGTTAATAAGCAAGTGCTTGTTACAGATGACAATCACCAGTGGCAGCTTGGGGAACCGCAGCTTCCATTTTAGATAAAAATGACAGCTGTCAAAATAACTGAAATGACAATTGCCAGTGCTGTTTTAGTTCAATATTGCCACAAAGCCAAGAAGTAGCCCAGTTTCAATCTCAATGCAAATTTGGAAGCTTTCTTTAGTATGCACAAAACACGTTTTCCATTTTTAATTTCATGGTAGCACCTCTTTCTCTGTATTATAAACTTCCCACCTTGGTGCCTTTTAAAAGTCACCTTTTAGTACATTCAGCTGAGAATATGTAACGATCGGAAAGGTGATACAGGAGTGTAGTAGCAAAGGGACTAGCGTGAATGGAACGATGCTACAAAAATAAAGTTCTCACCTATCTCTGAAGATCTAGGCTCAGAGAAAAAAAAACACCACAAGAGAGGGATCTCCAACCAGGGATCCTTCCCCAAGGGCAGTTAGCCCTTAAAAGAGGTCTAAGATTGGTGGAGCCAGGCTCCACCCCTTCTGGTAACACAGGCGAATTGCCTTCACCTATGCTCCCAGTCCTGACTGGATCCTTTCCCCAGGTGCCCAATCAGTGGTTCGGGTTGTAACTCAGCAGTTACCATACAGGACCTTAGCTCCATTACTAGTAATCTTAGTCTGTTCTGGGACACCTCACAGATGACAGCTTACCAGTGCCTTCAAATAAGCTTCCTCAGATACTGCCCCTCTATATCTCCTGGTGCCAGGAAAGAATGCCCTCTTATATAGGAGAAAAAGAGGCTGAGATCAGTTTTCACTGCCATAAAGACTCTTTAACCCTCTTCTCCCACTCCAATTTTCTCTTCTGAAAAACTGATTTCTGCATCAGTTTGTGAAAAGATTTCCGTGAAAAAAGAAACAGACCTCTGTCCTCCATCACCGAGCTCCCCTTATGGGCAAACAATCAGTAAAGTAAAAAGATTCTTTACAGCTATGTGGAACAAGATCTGCCACAAACTTACAAAAATACTGACATTGGTATCTACTCATCTACCAGGTGCATATGTGAGGGATCCCTGATATTGTTTAAGTATTTCAAAGGTAGTAAGTAAGTCTCAAATATAATATAGAAATTTCCAATTGTAGATGTAGGAATGATTTTGTTGGGAAAAAAAAAGCAACAGCAACAAATACAGCAGTTATCTGAATTAATTGTTCTTTCTTTCTTCCATCCTGAGCTATACGTTCTTGAGTGTGTGAAACTTAGGAGATGTTACAGCTTCTTTTTTTGCATTAGAAGATAGAAAAAAAAGAGGAGGGCTGGAAATACAGTTACTGGCACATATTTAAGGAGATCAGTAGGTAAGAAACCACGGAAATGATGCAGCAGGAATATTGAACATTCACAGTCTTTCAGGAAACCCACTTCTTTAGATACTTTCAATATTATTATATTTTTTCTTATCTTTAATCTTTCTAGTCAAGTAGACTCAAAAAGTATCAAAGCAGACTGGATCCCTCACAAAGTAGAACAGAAGGGCATTCACCTGGCAGAACTGATGTTCAGCTCCAGTAGATAATTATGATAAAATATTTAAAAATGCAGTGATGTATAAATGCTCTCATTCTCATGCACTGCTTTTGTTCTCTCTTCATGGCCTAATAAATAATCAATTTTTTGAAATGAGAGTAGAAGAGCTTTAATTCCCCTTTGTCTGAGGACAACTTGTAGCTCCAGGACAGTACTTCAAGTTGAAAATTCCATGGAGAAAGAATTTTCCCAGCCCCTATGAAGCAGCTTAATTACAAGACTCTGCTATTTGTTGCCTTCATTATTTTTTTTCTGTGAGTTGACTATGGAGCGTACATATGTAATGTAAGTGTGTGGATTTGTTGAGAAATAGCATGGCTGAAAGTAAGATGTTTTAGCCTTCGATGCTTTACTGCCCATAGTTTTCCATGGACCTCATTTGTGGTCTGATAATGGACTTCCAGCAGTGAAAGCTGGATTCTTGGCCCATAAGGAAATACTTGTTCTCATAGTTGTGTACCAGGTATGTGTGAGCCACTAACTGTCAAATGAGTCTCAGCCCAAAAGGCGGCTTCTGCTGTCTGTTTCATATGACAGCCCCACTGAGAAATTGTGGAGAACAGCTCTGTTCATAAAATCTCTTAAACTGAGGTTTTATGACAAGTCTTCCTCTATCAAGATTGTTGGCATGACAAATGTCATGCAAGTGTCATGCAAACGTCCTTCAAAAAAGAGCAATATTGACAAGCCTTTTAGGGAAGCTCAGCATAGATTATCCTTCAAGGCCAATTTGTTTCCCACTGCTATGATTGCTTAGAGGACAGGAGTCTGATGAGTTGTTCAGTGGAGGAAGGCCAATCAAGTTGCACAAATGCTTTTACCTCTGTTCCTGCTCTTCCACCCAGAGTGATCTTCCACCTCAATTCATAACAACTCCCATATACGTCTATGTCTAGGTCACAAAAATAATCATTCTAAAAGGATAAGGTGGGCAAATTAATGGCAGAATAAGGTCTTGTGCAATATGTGTATCAGAGAAGCCAACTGGTCACATACCAAACTAGCACAAAATGAAACATTCAGTCTAATACATAGCTTAAATCCAGAACAGATATACAGATGAGTTAATAACCTGCCCCTTGGATTTTAAATGAATTCATAGGTGTCAATTCAAAGCATATTTTACCATAATAAATATGTTAACATCTAACAGGTAGTCATAAATCAAAAGGGAAGAAACAGAAAATAAATTAAAGAAAACACCCTACATGGGAAAAAATAAGTAGTTATAACATAGAATGCATTGATTCACAATGTGCTAATAGAAGTGAGAGGTCACAGAAGATAAGCAAGACACAGAATACCACTACTCCTTTCAGTAGTTTCCCAGGGCTTTAATTTGAAATTTGCGTGTAACTTTTTCTCAGATACCATCACTTTTTGATTTTATTTTATTAAATAACAACACAGAGCAGTCTGCAATGAAGAACTGAAACTGTGAGCAGTTCAAACCTTAAATGTAAGTGGTATTTAAAAAATATAAGATTTTAAACAGCCTAACAGTTTTGTGTGCATAGACCTTATGTTACTGACAAAACGTTTTGTGTCTTTATATGTTAGCATACCTTATATGATACATCACATAGAATCATAGAGTGGGTTGGGTAGAAAAGGACCTTAAAGTTCCACCTCCCCTGACAAGGGTAGGGATGCCCTTTCATGCTAGAAAATCCAGCACTTCTGAACAAGTAAGAGCAACTGATTCAGACCATGTATGGGAACTGTTGAATCACAGCCTGAACCTCTGATTGATCACCTGAGGCAAGCACTGAGTCAGCTGTGGGAGCACAGGTGAAGGTAATTCACCTGTGTGACTGGAAGGGTGGAGCCTGGCCACCTCTCCTAGACCCCCATTTAAGGGCTGACTGCCACTAAGGAAGGATCTTTTTCTGGGGAGTGCTTCCTTTGGAGTTTTTTTGAAAGCCTAGGATATGGGTGTGCATTTTCATTTATTTTTGGTTATCCTTTTTCACCATTTTAATCTTTCTAGTTATATGATCTGTAGATACCAGCCTAACCACACCACTCTGTATATTTGTTGATTGTACAGGCCATACGTGCTATTTCTTTGTTTGTTTTTGTCTAACAGGGAACTAAGTGCATTTCCCATGGGAGAGTTTTTTCATTATAGAGTAATAACAAGCCATCAACTGTTAGAATGGGTGCTTTTCCTGTGAATGTTAGATTCAATGTCTCCTCAAAAGAGTATGAATTGTTATTATCTATCAGTTTCAACACATACAAAAAAACCCCACAAACTACTGATATGAATTATCAAAATAAAGCTTATATTGGGTTTGTGTGACAACGTTTTGGTAGTGTGGTTTTCCTGTGTGAGCAGAACCCATGAGCTGCCTCACATCAGACCAGAGCAACATCCAGCTGGCTCCAAAAGAAACTTACTATGGGCCAGAGCTGAGCCACAGGCAACAATGTCTACTTCTTAGATATAATATCTCATAGAAAGGGAAAAACTACTAGACAACAGGAGCCAGAAGAGAAATTGAGGGAGAAAACATGAGAGAAACAGCTCCTCTGACAACGTTGTCAGTGCAAAATGGCAGGAGGGGCTCCAGTTGTGGAGCAGAAGCAGGCCCATGGTGGAGCATACTGCAGCCGTTGGGCACCACGTGGACCAGAACTCCATGTGCAGCTCCATGGCCTGCAGCCTCCTTCAGGCCTTATAATCTTCCTATGCTGAGTTTGTTTTGCCTGTGATGGTAATTAGGGAGCAATCTCCCTGTCCTTATCTCAACCTGTGAGCCTTTTTTTCTTCATATTTTCTTCCTCCCTCCTTTTGAGCAGGGAGAGTAAATGAACAATGTGGTGGAGTTCAGTGGCTTATCCACATGAAACCACCACAAATTCAAAATATCTGATTTTTTTATTTTATTCCACACTGCTTTCTTATGTTCTGTATACTTTACTTTTTGTTTTACATATATATATATATATACACACATATATATGCGTATTACAAAAAGTAATTAAGGGAAACCTTAATCTTATGATGGGCAGACCAACATTGCATAAGCAAAGTATGTTAGGTGAGAAAGTTATACATGGCATTATTATGGATTGTTTGGTTTGTTTGTTTCATATTTTTTTTCTCTTCCTGAGCACCATCTAATCTGATCTATGTAGATGAAAAAATACTCAGAGAAGAGCTGTCTTATTATGTGGCTATAAACTGTTACAACCCTATCAAGTCAGAGTTCTTTTTCAAGCTTCAGGGCACAATCTTTGCATGCATATATTTTTAATATATGATCAAAAAGCTGCAGTTTGCTTCAATTTTATGAAGAAAGGGTATAAGGACTCTCCTGGAAGAGTGAGAGGTAGAGAACTTCTAAGAAAATGAGTTAAATCATATAGAGCACAGAAGAACTTGGAGTAGACATTAAGTTTTTTTTTTTTAAATTCAAAGATGCATACAGAAAATAAAATCTGGATCTCTATTTGAGTGGTTTGATTAGCAGCAAGAAATGTAGCAAAACTGTATGAAAAAACTGTCTTGGCAGCAGATTTTTCAGGAGTAAGACCTTAATAGCAATAACTGCAATTAGAGAAGTTACAGGACTTGGCAATCAAGGCACTACAAATACTAACAAAATGGATACTTCAAAATCATAACTAATACATCTCAAAATTAAAAAATCAACTTTTTTTTTCCATCTTATGGTGAACCTTCCAGCAATAGTCAGTTCCTTAGTACTTTTAATCTCCCATATCTCTTTTCAGTCTTCATCTAATTCAGAAGGACCTGAAGCTGGATGATCCCCATCTTAGTAGGATCCGTTTTCTCAGCATGATCATTGATTGCCCCAGGTTCATGATTCAGTTCTTTAATGTTAGAAGTTTAGAATAATTTAAGAAGTTTGAGTCTATAATAAAGGCATTTAAGAGTCAGTGATATTGTGAAAGTGATGTCCTTGGAAAAAGAACAATATCATTTATGGACAGTATATGTTTATTTGACAAACTAACAATAAAAAAGACACTCTGGACTCCATCTTAGGAATCACACCAGGTAAAATAAATAATATTTAAACTGGCTAGCATTCAGAATTTAATCACAACATTAGCAAATTTGAAAAGTTCTGGAGACTTGGGTGAAAGGTGTTATAGAGTATTTTAAATGCAGGTTCATATAAGGGTATTTCACAGTTCTGCATCCAGAAAATTT
The DNA here is from genome assembly GCA_016647715.1 of Pavo muticus. NCBI lineage: Eukaryota > Metazoa > Chordata > Aves > Galliformes > Phasianidae > Pavo > Pavo muticus. The sequence goes on from JACDJE010000118.1 coordinate 41,398, forward strand.
CAGTGTGTGTTCTCCTCAAGTCCAAGGGCTGGTGTTCCAATTGGTCCTGAAGAATTCACCATTGATTAATAAATCACAGAACCTCTATGCAGCCTTGACCAATGGGAGAGCATGCCAACAACTAAAGCACTTGCCTGTACAAAATGAATGAATACTAAAAAAATTTGAATGCGTTCCATCACATGACATGATAAACAATGAAGAATGGAAAACCCACAGGAAGGGGTCTATTGTATATGAAGCTGAGAATTTCATATATTTTTTCCTGGTTTCAGCTGGGACAGAGTAGAATTTTCCTTCATGGTGTCTGGTATGATGGTTAGGAGAAAAACCATGTTGATAACAAATCATTGTTTCCAGCTGTTGCTGAGCAGTGCTTCATGGAGCCAAGGACATTTCAGTTTCTCAGCTTCTCATATTGTCTGGCCAGCAAGGGGAATGGAGGGCACAAGGAGCTGGAAGGAAACAGAACCAGAACAGTTGACCTAATCTGGACAAAAGGATGTTGCATACCATGTGACATAAAGCACAAAAAAAAAAAAAAAAAAAAAAGCCTTCAGTTCTATTTATCTATTTATGAGAGAGTATCTGAAATGCAGCTTCTTCTAGCACCTCGACTGCCAATGCTGAACTGGATGTTTAAGAGAAAGGTTCCCTCCACCCATCATGCTGCTGATACCACTTGGAGTAAGTGGATTGTGTTGATTATGCAATGATCTCAGATGGGGAACCTCGATTGTTCCAACCGCACACATCGCCTCAGCACTAGTGTAAGGCCTACAGCTTTCAGATACTCTCTCATAAATAGAACTGAAGGCCTCACCATAACACTGAAGTCAGACACACAGTTGGGTCAAGCAGCAGAGAGGAGAGCTGAAGGAAAAAGTGATCTTGCCAGGGGTTGCATCTCCTCTCTGAATGCAAAGTCCTCTGGGATATGTAGTTCTTCTCTTCCAGACAGGTACCTGGAACTGGAGCATTAAATCTTTAACTCCCAGTGCACTACATGATATTATGATGTGGAATACCAATAATCAAAAATCATAAAACCATGACAGGGGCCCCAGACTTGGATGCAATACTCCAGATGGGGCCTCACGAGGGCACAGTAGAGAGGGACAATCACCTCCCTGTCCCTGCTGGCCACCCCTTTTCTGATGGAGCACAGGATACCTCTGGCCTTCTGAGCTACAAGAGCACACTGCTGGCTTATGTTCAGGTTTTTCATCCACCAGGACGCCCAGGTCCCTCTCCGCAGGACTACTCTCAAGGAGTTCTTCTCCCAATCTGTATACATATCTAGGATTACTCTGACCCAAGTGCAAAACCTTGCACTTTGCTATGTTTGTTCTCATTGGGTTCACATGGGCCTACCTTGATCAATTTAGAAGATTTTTTATTGCAGGGCCTTATTTATAATTTGGCTGCTTGCTCTGTTTACCACAGCTTTTATGCCTTTCAAAAGTTATTAGGTTGTCACTCTACTATGTTCCATCCTGCTTAGTTGCACTTCACTTAGCTCTGTTCGTTTATTTGATGCCTTTAAATCTTTGCTGGAGTGATCACAGTATTTGCAAGTTATCACATAAATATCTTCCATTCCTAATTTTTTTTTTAAATCAAGTAATTGACTGTAATCAAGGACCTTAATGTTTTTAGCAGCTGCACATTCATCTGTCTGCCACAAACTTTTTATTACAAACCAAAGAAAATAAACAAAAACATTTGCTTTATCAGGGTTTCTTCTACAAAGGGATATTGCAATTTCAAAGAGCATCAAAGTTAAGCTGCACTCTGATGCCAACTTTATGATAATGTTTCATAAATTGTATATTTAATAACAATGAAAATATTATTTTCTTTTAAATGTTTATTTAAAATTATCTATAGAGCTAGTTTTCTCATTTGAATCTCTAAGTCTGGCATCAAATTTTATAATAAAAGAGGGCTATTCTGCACTTAAGATCCTGAATGTTTATCACAGGGTCACTGCATAGAGCTAATTTGCTTTCATCACATCTGCTCACAGTTAAATATATCTAAGTCAGGAATGGGTCCATCTCTATGAAAAGAGTCTTATTCTCATTTGAAGAAGCTCGAATAGTTTATGTTACTTTTAAATAAGAAATAGCAAGCCAGTTTACTACTTGATGGAGAATTAGAACAAATAAAGGGAGTACACTGGAAACTCTGAAGTATTCAAATCCATTCCTTTATATTCACAGAAAACAAACAAACAAAACTGAGGTATTTAAGGCTTTTAAGTTCTCCCACAGAGGAGGAACAGAAATTAAGCTAAGAAAATAGCAAACTATTTGTATGAACTAGATCAATGCGTGTCAGCAACATCTCAAAATTTGATCCTATGATGAAGAAAGAACTGAGCAAAACTGAATAGAATGAGCAATGAGTATTTTTGGAAAACCATGAAAGACAAAAGGGAAGGCAAACAAAATACCTCTTCATAATAAAGGAATATGTGAAAACCTGGGGCATTCTTGATCAGTCATTTTATTTTAAACAATAAGAAAATTACTAAAAGACATTCTTAAGCAATCAGCTTAAGTAAACACCGAGATAATGAAGTAATGACATAAAGCAACCACCCACTATGAAGATGCTGAGACTAGAACCATCCAAGAAAATTAAACTTTTTTCCATATATATAAGAAGGGAATAGTTGATCCTACAGTCCACATGCTGTTCTCATAAACAGACTGAGGAAGTGTAATATAGACCAATGTGAACTGAAACTAGCAGCAGTTATATTAGTGTATTTACTACCTAGTATATTCAAAAAATAGCTGTCAGCGACACTTTCACTCAGAAGGGACCCAAATTCTGTCTCGATGTGCCCAGACCTGGGTTCTATTTAATATTTTCACTGTTCATTTTAGAAATGATGCACAAACATACTGATCAAATTTGTAAATGATACCTGCCTAGTAAGAGAGGCAGGTGGCAGGCGAGGATTAAGTTTGTTTATTTTTTATTATTGTTAAACTGGAAAATGACTCAAAACCAACATTACGAAATTCAGAAAATGTGAGTATAAAGTGTTGCATTCAGAAATGGGAAATTAGATGCCTAATTACAAAATTCAAAAGCCTCACTAGATAGCAGTTTAATACAAAAAGTGCAAGAGCTATGCTGGATATTATGTAACATGACTTACCATGTGATTTTGTTTTAAATTAGGCAAGCTTTATGACTTCACATGATACCAAAAATGTTGCATGCAAAACACAGGATGATGTGTTCTACACCTTCTACTAGGTTCTGATGTTATCTAGGCTAGAACATTGTGCCTGGTTTCTGGTACTCTTCTTTATGGGGTTATATTCTGGAGGAAAGTATCGGAATGATCAGATGTTTCAATTTAGCTTTATTTAATATAAAAAAAAAAAATTTAAAGGAAGATTTATGACATTTTTTCAAAATGTAAAAGTCTGTTACAAAGATTCCTTTCTTTCTTTTCTTTTTTCCTCCACAAAGATGTAATATTAGTTTAAATATTTGGGAAATCTGTTAAACCATAAATTCATATGAGTAGAGAAATCTAAAGGGGTCAAGTAATCTTTTTCCCTAAAATTTTAAAAGATAATATATATTTTCTAACAATTCTAGATTTATGTGTTCTGCCTCATCATAGAGAACAGAAGGGAATGACCCCTTCTAGTCCTGTATTTCTATTATGCCATAGCATAGCACAGCCTTACATTTCTGAATGTGTTTTCTGTACCCCTTTCCTAAATTGGGAGCTCCTTGTATTAAACGATACCTGAAGAAAATGCCACCAGCAAGAAACAATTAAGTAAGAAGTTGCCGAGTCATTTGCATAGCATGAATTAGATTTTTCTCCTAATGTTGAATAGCCTCTTTTTATTGGTGTTCATTTCCCTCAGTGCATTCACTAGCAATTATTATGCAACCTACACAATACTGTAGCTCTGAACTTAATATGCTTAGTACCATGAAAGAAGACTTCCTTTACATTATCCTTCTATTAAGAAACAAAGCCATTGCAAAACCTGGCCACAAAACCTCAACTTTTCTTTGATTGTGAAGCAGGCTAAAGTCACCCACTGATAGCCTATACATTTGAAGTGAATGTGGAGTGGTGGGGAAAGCAACTGATATCACCTACCTGGACTTCTGCAAGGCCTTTGGCATGATCCCCAACCACAGCTTTATCTCTAAATTAGAGAGATATGGATTTCAAGGGTGGACTATTCAGTGGATAAGGTTGCATCCAGAGGGTTGTGGTCACTGGCTCTATGTCCAAGTGGAGGCTGGTAACAAGTTGTGTCTCCAAGGGGTCTGTCTTCAGTCTGGTACTCTTTAACATATTTATCAGTGACATAAATGATGGGATTGAGTGCACCCTCAGCAAGTTTGCAGATGTCACCAAGCAGAGTGGTGTGGCTGATAAAGCAGAAGGAAGAGATGCCGTCCACAGGGTTCTCAATAAACTCAAAGTGGGCTCTTATGAACCTAATGAGGTTCAACAAAGAAAAGTGCAAGGTTTTGCAATTGGGTTGAGGTAATCCCAGATACGTATACAAATGGGGATAAGAACTCCTTGACAGTAGTCCTGCTGAGAAGGGCTTAAGGGCTCTGACTGATGATAAATTTAATGCAAGGCTGGTCTCCTCTCACTGGTGACAGGTGACAGGACGAGGGGAAATGGCCTCAAGTTGTGCCAGGGTAAGTTTAGGTTGGATATCTGGAAAAACTTCTTTACTGAAAGGGTTGTTAAACACTGGGATAGGATCCCCAGGGAGGTGGTTGAGTCACCACCCATGAATGTGTTTAAAAATTGTTTGGATGTGGTGCTCAGGGACATGATTTAGCAGAGGGTTGTTTGAGTTAGGGTAGTATGGTTAGGTTGTGGTCGGACTTGATGATCTTTAAGGTCTTTTCCAACGTGAGCAATTCTATGATTCTATGAGCCAAAAGTGTGCGCTTGCAGCCTGGAAAGCCAATGGTATCTGGGGTTCCATCACAAAAGGGGTGGCCAGTAGGTCAAGGGAGATGACTGTCTCCATCTACCATGCCATAGTGAGGTCCCATCTGGAGTACTGCATCCAAGACTGGGACCCCCAACAAAGAAAAGATGTGGAGCTTTTGGTGGTGGGCCACGAAGATGATCCAAAGGCTGGAGCACCTCTCCTATGAAAACAGGCTGAAGGAACTCGGCTTGTTCAGCCTGGAAAAGAGAAGGCAGCAGGGGTACCTCATTGTGACCTTCTAGTATTTAAAGCGAGTTTGTAAACATGAAGGAAATCAACTTTTTAAACTGGTAGATAGTGATAGGACAAGAAGGAATGGTTTTAAACTAAAGGAAGGGAGATTTAGATTAGATCACAGAATCACAGAATTGTAGGGGCCGGAAGGGACCACCAGAGATCATCTAGTCCACCCCCTGGACAAAGGAGGCTCTCTAGACCAGGTTGTGCAAGTAGATGTCCAGGCAGGTCTTGAATATCTCCAGAGAAGGAGACTCCACAACCCCCATGGGCAGCCTGTTCTAGTGCTCTGTCATCCTTACCGTGAAGAAGTTCTTACACACATTTGTGTGGAACTTCCTATGCTTCAGTTTGTGGATATTTCCTCTTGTCCTGTTACCACACACTGCTGAAAAGAGTCTGGCCTTGTCACTTTGCCTTCCGCACCTTAGATACTTATAGATATTGATCAGATCCCTTCTCAGTCTTCTTTTCTCAAGGCTGAACAGACCCAGATTTCTCAGCCTTTCTTTCTGAAAAGCAGAAAGAATTGCTGATTGCTTGGCCTTTCTTTCTGGAGCACCTCTTAAGAGAGGTGCTCCAGACCCTTTGTCATCTTTGTGGCTCTCCGCTGGACTCCTTCCAGGAGATTCCTGTCTTTTTTGTACTGGGGAGCCCAGAAATGGATACAGTACTCCAGGTGAGGCCTCGTCAGGGCAGAGTAGAGAGGGAGGATCACCTCCCTTGACCTACCGGCCATGTTCTTTTTAATGCACCCCAGGATGCCACTGGCCTTCATGGCCACCAGGGCACACTGCTGGCTCATGGCCAACCTATTCCCCACCAGGAACCTCAGGTTGCTCTCTGCAGAGCTCCTCTCCAGCAGGTCAGGGGGAGGTTTTTTATTGAGAGAGTTGTGATATGCTGGAACAGACTGCCCAGAGAGGCTGTGGTTGCCCCGTTCCTGGAGGTGTTTAAGGCCAGGTTGGATGGGGCCCTGCCAACCTGATCTGGTACTTGATCTAGCAGCTGGCAACCCTGCCTGTGACAGGGAGTTGGAACTTGATGATCCTTGAGGTCCTTTCCAACCTAAGTCATTCTATGATTCTATGAAATACCATGCATCTGATGTTGTCACTGCAATAAGCATGTATTTTGTTGCTTTGCTACAGTACTGAAATTAAAGAATAGTAGTGAGAGTTACCAAAATACATATTTCTCAAGACTTCATCATCTCTTCTTTGTTTGAATATTTTAGCCTTTCTTCAGTTTGCAGCATTGTTCAGTAATCCTCATCTATGACTCCCTGTCAAGGTTTGTAGATAATTCTACTTTGTTCCTCGATCTAATTAATAACTAGTTGCAGAGATATTTTTAGAGAAGAAAAGGACCACACAGGGTAACAGTCTGCTCTATGAACCAGCTGCTCCATACCTCTTCCAAATATTTATAATTACTTCTACAAACCAGAAGAAAAATTGGGTAAGAGATAAAGAAAAAAAGGTAACACAAAGGTACTATAATGATGTGACCGAAGAAGCATAAAAGTCATCACCATTACTACTTCATTCTCCAACAACTTAAGGGAAAACATATGATCAGATAATTGCATTTCTAATCATGTCATTTTCTGGCCTTGTACTACATGAAGTTTGTGACTATGTACCTCTTTGACATTTGTTAATTGATATGTAGGGTACAGGTGGAGATGAACGATGTGAAAATTTGGCTTACAAGAAGAGATTGGTTTAGATCTTTAAAAGCAGTTCCTTACTGACTGGTGGAGCAGACTGAAATAGAATCTGACCAAAAAAACCTAGAAGATTGAAATAGCTAGTTAACAGAGAATTGGGAAGTACTCCTGCTGCTATACTGTTGCTCAAGACCTACTGAGGAAATTTCTTAAAGAAGTGAATGTATCTGTGGATAAAGGAAAATGCAGTCTCAGTTACAATGAATATTTCCCAAGCAGACAGATGTTCATGACAAAGAACAGATTTCTGGTGCCTTAGGACAGAGTTTGTAAGCTGTTTTTTTCCATTGGGTTGGTCTTAAAAGAGAGGACTATGGAGATGTCTGTGGGAATTTGCAAGTATTAGATAAAAAAACTGTGAATGGTAACAAGCTAATGGGATGTCTTTTATCAAAATCTGTATGTAAGGATAACTGGAAAAGGAGTTTGCTTTCAAAGATAAAAGTATGTCTGAAAGTGTCAGTCAGGCTATTGTCTTTTATCTGGAGTTGGTCCTCCATCCCAACTGATTAGACATATGTAAAATGAGGAGAATGTCTGTTTTGTTGTGTTTGAGGTGTAACAGTGGCTTTATTGCCACCTTTAGGGACATCAGGAAGAGAGGAAAGGAGAGGGGGAAGGAACGTTTAGTTATGAAGTTGCAATAAGCAATAATAGATCATAAACCTTAGCAGTTATTTCCAGCGGGCTAGTATTACACGGATCATAAATTGCCAGACCTTGTAAAGTGCTTCTAAAAAAAGTGACAGAGAGATAACTTTACTCAAATCTCTCTCCTAAATGTCACCATATTCATCATAACATTTACCATCTGGCAGGTCTCTTCTAGTCCTGGCAGACTTTGTTTTGGTAAGGGGTGGCAGTATAGCATCCCACAGTAAGATGGCCAGTTATGAAAGAATTTGGGCAATACTGAAGGTGGCTCTTGAATATCACACTTCTTTCACCAGTACCTGTTGACTCTGGGAAGGAAGTAATGATAGGAGACTAAGACTAGACAAGAAAGGGAGTGGTGAGATGGCAACTCGCTTGAAAAATTTGGGGTCCTTGTAAGAGAAAGAGTGACTCAAGATATACAGTTCATTGTGTCCTAATAGTTATACAAAGCTAAAGTCCAATTATGTCATATATAGTTCATCTTCTCTTTCTTCTAGGAAGCACTTTGCTACTTTTTGGTTTTTTTTTTCCTTTCATATTTGGAAACCAAATCTGATTGGCAATGACATAATTTTTTTCTCATAAGCAATCAAATGTGTCAAGGAAATTGGTGAGTATCTCACTTTGTTTTCTTTCTCCTAAAGCATTTCCTATGATTATTATTTTTAGCTGAGCTGTATCCATTGACTAGTATAAAAATGGAATGTGAGAAAATGAAATTATCTTAATCTTCCTTGTCTGCTTTTATGGGCAGAACCAAATTCATTTGCTATCTGTTCCTCTTCTTTCCAAATGAGGGAAAGAATGAGGTAAGTAGTCACTCAAATATGTCATACAGAGTGAGTGATAAACTTTTATCATTTATTTGTTGTTGTGAGGTATGGTACAGTTGTCTTCTCCCTGAGGCTTCTATATACCTTTTGGAACAACTTTCAGATGCTCCTGAATGCTGATAGAAAGGTAAGAAGTAATTTGGTTTAAATGCTAAATCAAGTCTAAGCTTTTCTCACGTAAAGAACAGTGGATCTTAGAGTGTAACTTTCATATAAATTCATGTGCTACTATCTCTTATCAATAGAGAAGACAAAGGTACGCCCTTTCTGTTTCATTTCTGGTTGTCTGACAGCTAATATTTTCAGCACTTTCTAGAAAAATACGTAATGCCACGTAAGCCTAGGTTAGACATCAGTCTCATCTGACACTTGCAGAGAATATAGCTTGGAAAGCCCATTTCCTGGCATGTATATAGTACAAGAATCAAGCAAGACTCTAGACAATAAAGTTAAGACCACCTGCAGTGTAAACTGCAAACTTACCACTTACTGTTTTATACAGTAGCTGGATCATTCTAACCTTATTGTACTTTCGTGCTTCTTTAAAATTTCCAGTTGAATCACTGGAAACAAAGAGAGAAGGAGAATGTTTCATTTTCTCTCTTGAGTTAATCTTCAGAGAGGCTTCTGTCTTTTGCTAATTAGTCTCACAGGATGCTATGGTCTATGAAAAATTGCATAGACATTTTCCTGATGTCAAGATGAAAAACAACATAACCAACCACCTCGGTTTTCATTCATGGAAAATGTTTTGTGCTTGGAAGGTGGGTGAACCCAAACAAGGACTCCAGGCACCAACTCTTGCCAAATACATAATTCCTAACATACAACATTTTTGGAGTTTGAACTCAAGTGCTGAGAGCTCCCATCTATGCACATCAGTGTATCAAATGTCTTACAAAACTCACCTTGTCCAAAGTGTCAAAACAAGATCACACCAAGCAGGGTTGTCAAACTGTGTTTCTAGAGTCTTTGCTGGTGGGATCTTCTACACCGTGATGCCTTGGAGGGCGAAGTGCTGACTGCTTGGGACTGAAAAGTGGTTACCAGGATTCATTCTAGGTTTCTTCCAGACCTTGTATTCTTCTTGCCTCAAAAATATGGATGAACATTGTTGGTCCAATACTGCTAACATGAGCTGCTGAAGATGGCTCTCTTCAGGAGAATTTAGCTCTGGGAGGATCTCATAGCAAGATGCTGCCAGCATGCTGAGGGAACTCAGAGGTACTACTGTCCCAGAGCAGCCCCCCAGGACTCACCAGCTCTGCCCAGGCCCCAGGGCTCCTTGTCAGCCCCAGAGCCATCAGCATCCGCTCTAAGCAAGGCCACAGCAGGGCCAGGTTCCAGCTTCCCACAGCTTTGCCCTGCTCAGCCTTGCTGAAACATGGGCATACATTCTTTCCTGGCCCTGTCACTGAAGAGGCACCTAATGCTAGGTACTGCCCCAGTGCCTTCGACTGCTTGCCAGCCCTGGGGACCCCCTGATACTCCTGGGGAAACCTGTGCAATGCTGTCAGGTGTCTATGGGACTCACTGTCTCCCAGTAACATTACTAGAACATCCTGACCAACAAATAAGAGCAAGAGAAGTGACTAGAAAAGGCACTGTGGAGGTTTATTTCACAATACCCCATAGGAAAGACAACAAAGCAGGGTAGTTCATCTTTGACTTTTTTTAATCTCCTAACTCATGCAAGCTCCTCTGCATCTGGCTTCCACCCAGGCTTTTCTGAGAAGTGTCTCCTTCCCAAATCTGTTTGCTCCCTGTGTACATTTCATCATTTTTTCCAATGTTTACTGCCAATAAATGTCAGGGTCCCAGTTATATATTGCTGAACACTGCTCCAGATGGACTGAATTGGCATAATGATCTGGAAAAGGAGAGACTGCAGGTCCTGCTCAGTTTCCCATGGATGTACTGGGGTAGCATGTTGGGTGCCAAGAGCTTCAGCTGTGGCACTGATGTCACTGGTCTTCAGATAATCACAGTATCACAGAATTGTAGGGGCTGGAATAGACCTCTAGAGATCATTGAGTCCAACTCCCCTGCTAAAGCAGGTTGCCCACAGCAGGTCACAAAGGTAGGTATCCAGACAGGTCTTGAATATCTCCAGAGAAGACGACTCCACAACCTTTCTGGGCAGCCTGCCAGAGCTCCATCACTCTGACAGTGAGGAAGTCCTTCTGTTTGTATGGAACACAACTACTTGTACCCACTTCACTGGGAGATGTACACCCCTCAATAACAACCAACCACACAGGGATGCTCACTATCATCCCTGAAGAGCTCCACAAAATGATGCCATGAATGTTACAAGAAAAAGATGACACCTCAGTCTTAGATCCATTTGAGAGAGTAAAATTCTTGCACATTTGCAATCTGTGAAAGCCAAGAAAATAGCAGAATAGTGAACAGTGAGGCAGTGGAAGAGGAAAATCTCTGTATGCTAAACTGATTCATGTAACTCTTTGTGAGCTTTTGAAAAGAATCAGGATCAGAAGCACTTCAATTATTTCTGCCTTTTCAGACCATTTCTAAGCTCATTTCTTAGATTATTTATTATTAATCACTAGTATTGTCATAATGTACCACTTTATTAGAAATATTTCAGCTATGAAACTTCTGAAATGAACTGGACACCTACATGAAACACATGAAATTAAACACTGATTATTAAAAAAAAAATCTTGTTGAAAATATTGAGGGAGCAATAAACAATCCATTTATTTCTTCGTTGCCTTGCAGCACAAGACCAAAAGCAAGCTTTACAAATACTTAATACTGTTTATAAATAAATTACACAGGAAAAAAACAAACTCCAGGACTGGGCGGAAGGGATTTCACTATGAATAAAACATCGTTTACTCTACTCTCACCTTCTGCTGGGGAAAAAAACATATCTGTGATATCTCTGTTTTCTTTCACCTTTTAACAGAGTTATCACGATCTCACGGGAAATATGAAATGGATATAAACTTTTCCGTCTAGTCATCCTGTCCAGTGCCTCAAGGTAACAAAATTAAGAAGCTGGCAGAGAAAACAATTGATCTGCAGCAATAGCATCACTACTTAGGAAAAAGCTCTTGCCCTTCAAACAAAGGGTAAGTGTATGAAATGAAAAGCTGTGACTTAGTGTAAGGCAATAGAACTGCAAGATCCTTGCAGAGTACAGATCATATCATAGATCGCAAGCAAAACATCAGCTTCTTTTTAATTTTCTTTTCTTATTTCCCAGTTCAGATTGTTTAACTTTTACTTGAGAATCAAGGAACTTCTGTCTAATCAGATTTTCACATATGTTAGAAAGCTTATGTTTCCTTTTACGATTGTTCAGTGTGTCTTTCCTCCTCCCAGAGGCAAAAAAAATGCTGCCATCCTGTCCACATGAAAACCAGGCAATGTGCACTGCAAAGGCACATTTGTAGATCATGGCAATAATCAGGCTTACCAAAGAAATGTCTGTTGACTGTATGTGACAGCAATGACTAGATCAGCAGAAAGACAAGAAAATATCTGCACTGTTTCAGTATACCTGAAACACACGTACAATGTACGTACAGTGGAGACTGACATCTTCAAAATATTCATAACAGTATTCAGATTCAAACAGGTGGTTTTTTTTCCTCAGTATTACAATACCATGTCTATATGTTCAGTAATAGGTTCAAGTTTCACACAGACCTTTTGTTTTCAGTTAGGTCACTAAACCTGTGTCACCTGTTAAGCTACAGGAAATCACTGCTTCTATTGTACTGGATGTTTATTTTCATATTTTTATGCAATTACTTTGTATGAACAAATATGAATCTATGTCATCAAATCTGGCTTCTAGACTAGATCCGGGTGGGAATTCACACACATCAGCTGGGATGGGAAGGAAAAATAGCAATGACTACAATTAACATGGCTCCTGCATTTTTAAAGCAATTTCTTTCCAGGTAATTTCTGTATTAAAAACTGCCAAATTAATTCTGAGGCAATATGTGACTCCTAAAGACCTTTCATTTGGAGAATGAAAACTGAAAAAAAGACAAACAAATCATGAGACTGTAGTTGTAGAAAGTCCTTTAGACTGAAGAAAGACATTCATAGAAATGGTGTGGTTGTAGATAACAGAAGTTATCTTCGACTCTTCTTTATAACTAAGTACTACAAGTTTGAATTTCAGCTACTGAAAGAAGGTGTGGAAACCCAGTAGAATTTTTCCTAGTCTTAAATAGCTTGTCTAGTTTTGTTCTAGTTGCAGTTCACAGAATAACGTCTCTGTACCTCAGGAGGAGAAAATATTATGCTTCTGAAAATCCAGTGTGAAGTATTAACTACTGTTTGGCATGAAATTAAACACACCATTAAACAGAATTATTGGCAATACTGCTAATGCTTCTTTTTCTCTGGATTTCAGAATGTTTCACTGGTAAAGACAGTGTCATTCTACAGGTGGAGAAATGAGAAACTAAGGCACAGAGAAAGAAGTGACCTGGATAAATTACTTCGAGACAAAACTAAAGATCAAACTCAGAACTCTTTCATTTTAACCAGTATCTACTTACAAGTTTATATTTTTTACATCTTCTTCAGTCACAGATTTTTTACATGTAAAGGGAGATCAGCATTAGGAAACAAAAGTTCTAACACAATGCAGATTACTGTGGTCTGTTTTTTGTTTGGTTAAATTTCTTCAGAAATATAAAAATACATCTAAATGAGGGTTGAATTTAAGTGAACTAAACAAAAACAATTAGCATATTACATATTGTAATAATGGTTTATGAGACTAGATTTAGCTTTCATCTAGCCTCAGGGTTTTCGGGTTTTTTTGAGTTAGATTATGTAAATAGATTTTTGCCTGCAGCACTTATGTTTGCAGATCAACTTTGCCCAAACCTGACCAAAAAATTATTCTTATCAATTGTCTCTAAGTGAAGAATTACAACTTTGATAGCCTCAGCTCTAATTCCAAGAAAAAAAATTGTTACTGTCAGGAAATCTGCACTCATTTAGTGTACATTACTGAAAAGGTTTTGTCAAGAGGCCAGGAACTTGGGGAGCATCTCCTGTGATACGTAGGCTATGATCTGAGATAAAGCATCAGAGCTCAGAAGAGTAAGATCCTGTGTTCATTTTTTCTTCACTCTTGCAGTCCTATCTATAAAGGGCACTTCAATAGGGAGGGAACTCCTGGGGCATAAACCTTGTGTCAGGTTCCCAGGTGGTCAGAAACAAGTCTTGAAGGTTTGTGGCTTTATCTGCTTCAGCAGGAAGGGATAAGGGGATCTCTTTTGCCTGGCTGAGGGAAAGAAAAAGAAGATAGGATCAGAAAGGAGCTTATGTTCTTTCAAAAGGTTTAATGTTTTTCAGATATTTTGAATGACTGCTCTCATTTCCAACTGAAATCACAGGATGAGTGTTCCTCAGAAATCAGCCCTTTTGCTGCCTTTGGCAGACTCATGCACTCCCTGCTTGACCTCTCCAGCTGACAAAAGCTTGACACTTATTTGAAACAAGTTTCAACCCTGTCACTCTCCATACTGAGGAATACTTCAGCAACACATTACAAATAGTACCTTTTCAGTTCACTTTTCAGGTTGCCACGTGCCCTTCCAAAAGATTGAAGCCAGTGTTACGAGCTCAGGAAATTGATTCAAAGTACAGACCCTGCCTCTCTATTGCCAGCAGTAGGCACAGAAAGCTAGCTGCATACATGACTGCAGGTAGTATCTTAGTCATTACTGCGCTGGGGGTTGATTAGATGAATCAGCTCAGGAGAGATATCATGATGACCTGAAGAAATATGGAGATTGTTTTAAAGGATAAAGCAGAGACGTAATTAGACCACAGCTGTGGCACAAAGAATATGAGTTTCTGTTCTCTGGGATTTAGATGTAGGGCAGTGCAAACACAGCTAACCTGAGAGTCCCTGCAGTGCAGAGACGGGCAGGCTGTGTCAGCAGTTGAGGAGCAGAGCTCTGTCCTCTGCCTGAGGGAGGATGAGAGAGCAAACTTTGGGAATAGCAGTGCCTGAGTAGACACTTAGCATACAAAAACGATAAAATTTGAGAGAAAAGGATGGGAAAAGAACCAAAGTGCCCAGAAAGATATCAGCTATTTGTTTCTAGCAGAAAACTCAGTGTTCGATCGCAGAACAAATTCAAGTGGATTACTGTGCAGAAGACCTATAATTCTGTGATTCTATGACCTTTTGGTCTAGCAAAGCACTTATGACTTGTTTTGAGGGTGTGATGAGTGCGATTCACAAATGGGCTGAGAAAATGCTTGATAGCTGGGGGCACATTAAACAATGACTCAGTTGCAGAAGGGAAAGAAAGGGTTTCAGTGACAGCCAAGCTGCCCTGCTTGCCAGGGTCTCAGGTGTGAGTCACTGAATATGCCTTTCTTGTCAGGAGAACTGCATTACAAGGCAAATGCAGTTCTGCCTAATTAAGTACTTGCTAAAGAATATCTCAACTGCTGGACAGCACTGAAGTCTTGCTGAAAGCTCTGATAAGTCTTTTGATAGCAATCTAATATTAAAGAGAAATAGGCAGTGACTAACATCTGGGTTTGAATGGTTAGTTCACTTCTAACAGGAGTTTCTATTTCCAGATATTTAGCAAAGGTAAACAAATACATGGGTTTCACAGTTTGTTTTCAAGTTAATGAAGCAAGGACTTTCTCATGATACTTTATTCTTCCTTATTTTATTCTTTCTTTTCCAGTGAACTCCAGCATATATCTGAGGACAATCAGGTGAGAATTAAAATAGCAGAGGAGGAAGAAAGATGTTGTCCCAATATTTTGTAATCTATTGTAGTAGGATTTAAGCATGAAGCCTATACATATTTTTAAATTATTATTTGTGATGAGAATATAGATGTGTAGTTTAATTTTGATTTCTTAGTTATTACTGAATCTTCTGACTTTTCTAATTCTACATATCATCTTTTCTTGTCATCACTGTTTTGAAAATCATGCAGTGCTATTGACAGGAATTGCGATCTCTGACTTGGAGGTGCAGGATCCTGCCAGCTCCCTTTGGCTGCTGCAGAATTTGAATGTGAGCATCCATGACACCTAGGACAGGTTCATCTGGGTGACAATATTCTAACACAGTTTTCCTATGCTTTTCTAAATCGGCTGGATGCAGTGAAACTAGAATTTTGGAAAAAATTATGGGAAGGCATTCTGGAAATATATCAGAATTTCCAACTGTGTAGCTGTAGCATTTCTGACTGCTCATACAAGAGGTAACTATACCCTAGCAATGCTTGGAAATGTTTGAAAACCTAACTGCACTAGTATAACATATGAAAATTAACAATTTTTTAAACTATCCACTTGGAATTCAGAATTGGTTAATTAAATCAGTTATCTAAGAAAACAAACAAAAGAATCATACTAATTGAGACTCTGATTAAAACTCTCAAACATCCAAAAAGGAAACTCTGGTGGTTAGAAATAGAAAGTACATTCCCTCTTTGTTTTCTTGGGGGGGGGGGGGGAGATGGGGGAAGTGCATTTTTCATACCACTTTCCTGAATAGTGAGGGATTTGAGATGATTAACCTGAACTAAGTGCCTCACTTTTACATGTCTAAATCTGATGAATACCTGACATATTTTGTCTGTTATTAATTAAGTATGAACTGCACAGAGATAATATAAATGAATTGTCTGAAAGCAGATATACAGTTTTCATATTGGAATATCAATGCACTTCCCTTTCCTGGGCAACTTTTCTAGTTTAAATTTTATGTTCTCATTTGAACTTTCCCATTTTCATTTGGGAGAACCAAAATATTTTGGGTGTGAACATGTTTTTAATTTGTCAGAAGTTATTTTACATAAACATTGGTGGAACAGCAGTCCCTCACATTCATCTCTGTCCTCTTTTTAGTCAAAGAAAACATTACAAAATATTTCCACTAAATATGCAGGGGAGGCAATTTGTGCCCTCAAACCATTCAACAGTACAAAGTATGCAGGTTTGTTTTCAGTAGCTTGAAAGTAATAATGCCATTCAAAATCAGAATTAGAAGAGCAGAAATAATACCCCTGTTTTCTAGCCATGGTTGATTGGTTTTTCAGAGACATTGATCTCAGGCAACTAATACTTGTTTCCTGTTACAAGCAGCAGCACAAAGAATGTATTTCCTTTAAACTCCTTGATAATAAAGACTTTTATTATTATTATTTTTTGCAGCGTCTGCTCTGGAAGAGTAGCATAGAACTAATATTCACATAAAATGAGTCCATAAAATGCATTTAAAACTATCATGCAAATTGAGATACTTGTCTCATTATTTGCTTTTTAGGTAGTCAGTTTATTCTTTCTGTAATAGCTAGGAATCTGGCAAAATAAAAGAAAGCAAGCTTTTCTACTCAAACTGCTGTCTGCTTTAGAAAACAACTGTTTTAATTATTTGTTTATCTAGCCTCCATGGCCTCTTTTTTTCAAGGAAATGTCTGAAAACAAGAAGGAAGCTACAAACCATTGAACTCAAAGCTCTGGAGTCAGACCTTGGTTTAAATCACTAAGAGAAACTCTGAACTGTGGTTCTGACCCCTCAGCCAGAGCTACTGTTACTGCCGTTGTTAGGTATAATTAGAAACAGAGAGAGAGGGATACTGAAAGACTTTTTATGCAATACTCAGTACAGCAAAGGGTTGCATCAAATGTATGCCTTATATATTTGGTGTATTTGTAAAGAGATTAAAATGGCGAAACCTTCCTCCTGTCCTTGTCTGATGATGCATTTCGGCCAGTTTTATCAGGTGGAAAGAAAAGGGAAATTTCTGGAGGAGCAAACTTGCTGGAAAATATGGCTGTTACATTCAGTTCTGTCTGCTCCCAGAGGCCTGGGAGGGCCTCTTCAGCAGAGGTAAGGGCCTTTCTGTCACCACACAGAAACCCAAAGAAAAAGAAAACAAAGGCCCGATGTCCAGAGTCACTAATCTAGGTTCATACTGCTTTAAAGAACAACATTACGCTGATCCCAGCTCTTTTCTCTAGTAATCCCAGAACTCAAATTAAACAAGAATCATTATCTGAATAAAACTGTAATGCCAACTATGGTGTCAAGACTATGCTAGATTTAGGTTTCATAAATGCAGTCAGTGATGCTGGAAACATGTAGAGAGCAAAAAATGTATTTTCTTCAATGTATTACTTTTAAAAATGAGGAAAAATTTATAGTATTTAGTCTTTTCTTGGCAATAAAATATTATTTTAAAGAACAAAAAGCAAACGTCCTGAGAGAAAAATGACTTCTAGTGTGTATATATTTTAATTTTATTGTGAATATATGTTTGGAAATAAGAAAAGTAGTTATTTAAATTTATCCACATTTCACACTCATTGTCATTGTGTAAAATAAACACTTGAAGAAAAGAGGAAGAATGATAAAAGATAAAGGTTTCCTTGCACATTTTTCAATTGAGTTTACTAAAATCACGTATGTCAGAAAAGTTGTGATGGCATAAATGAAGTTTATTTGGGAATAACTATAATAAAAAGGACAAAGTAGTCACTAGACGGTAGAAGAAAAACTTCACAGAAAGGAGCTAATCCCAAATGAACTGTATCCTATATGATTAAGTAGTGGGTAACATTCAGAAGGAAACAATGAAAAAGACTTTCAACAATAATGAATTTCTAAGCAATGCTATCCAAAAATAAACTTTTTTTTTTTTTTAAATAGTATTTCCAGCTTTTGTTCATTTAACAAATCAGAGAGGAAAGCATATTTCTTTTAAGAAGAAGAATGGAGTAGAGTTGAAAAACATCACTCAAAATTATTCCTATGAAAAAATGCATATGGATAAGGAAACTATGTCAAATATTTCCCAAGTACCCATTCTGCTTGTCTGGGAGAATAAAAGGAAAAAATGCATTTACATGCTACTAATATGACCACTTTTCCATGTCTGGAAAATACATGTATATGAAGCATGTACATGCTATGCAAGGCATCCTACTCAACCAATTGAAAATTCTGGTAGCACTTATCTACTTATTAATTTGAAAAGGTGAACAATATTTTCTAATGATCTGAGTTAGAGAGGCACACAGGACAGTCAGAAAGCTATGCAGCAACAGGAGCACCTTGAGAACTGGGGAGAAGCAGAATTAAACTAAACAGTATAAAGTCAAGCATGCAACCCAGAAAATTTGGGTGGATCAGCTTATGCTGATGAGAGGCTGTAGGCAAAGCATGACTCTTCACAACTAATTGTAAATAAAGTCATGAATATATTTAGTATAGCCAGCACATATCTTGCTTTTGAGGGCATACACTGAAGCAATGGTCCTGGGGACAAATTTGTTTAAACTTGGCTTTCACCCAACCTGAGATTTCAGTGTCTCAGTGTTCTGGCAAACTCGGCAGACTTGTCCATGGCACCAATTTCAAGGTCCTGGACCTTGTAAGATATTCTCAGAGACGTAAATACAGTCATATTAAGTACTATTGTCAGCCAGCTAAGTTTATCTGAATTCCAAACATGTTAATAGTGCCTTTCATTGAGATAAACTGGATTAAATCATTCATTTTCTTGACACAGTTGTACTGTGTGATTATTTGGGGGCATTTTAATTTTCTAGACTGTTCCTCCTGGGGACACATCATTATTGAAAAGCCTTAAAATATCAGGAAGCAGAGTCCTGTGCTTTTCCTGGAAGCAAAATCTCCTACTGTCAGTTCTTTCTGGGAATACTACATATGCTCTACTACTCACATAATATTGATTGGGAAAGACCTGCTGGTAGTTTTACTCTCCCCTCCACAGCAGAAGTGTTATTATAAAGGGAATGTTAAGATCAGAGAGAATGTTAAGATCAGACACTTTGTTGCATATTGTGACAATCCAGAGAATTCCATTCTGCATCACATGTAAGTTCCAAAAACTAGAGAACAGATTTAGGGAAACTTCGGATTTAAAGATTAAGATCTTCAAGAAAAATAAATTGTCACATTTTCTAATAAAAGTGAAGCAAAGAGTCTAATTTAAAGAAGAAAAAAGGCTTCTACTTCCAATCATTTGCTGAATAAAAGCCTGGGTAGTAGGACTTCCCACTGTCTGAACAATTTTCATATTCTATAGGTAATGTTTGTGGTGCACTGGGATAATCACGGAAAGAATGTGCCTCTCAAACATCACCTTTCCCAAGACATTAAAACATGTTTTTCTTTCCTCTGAGCTATGCAGGAATGCCTAGGAGCAACAGTAGGCAGCACCTGGAGCCTCCTGCAGGTGTGAACCCCGATTGTGAAGGAATCACAGCTGACTGACAACAGCTTTTGCTATCAACATCCTGCCGAGCCATTAGCTCACAGTTTATACTGCTGTTTATGTCTCCTGACAGCTGTGAGCCATGCTATGTGAGCAGTTACTGCAAAGGTTTTACCTGCAGTTGTATAAGCTGTGGTAAATAAGATCTCGATTTGCAGTTGCATTTATTTTCAGCATCATGGACTCCCCAGTAAACAGGAAGCTATTCTAAATGTGCAGGATGCCAATGAGGTTTAAAATTGGCTGAACTCAGTGATTTTTCTGCTTCCCTTCCAATAGCACTTTTTCAGTGTAAAATGAGCAGTCTTTCTAAGCTCACAGACAAAAAACAACACTATTTTAAATGCACTGCAGAAATGAAAAAGCATCCTATCAACTCCTCTCTTTGGTAATATCCCGTGGCAAACATAACACAGGTATTCACACTTACAAAAGATGCCTTCTACTGCCTGAATTAATCTCAGTTCCACAGATCCAGTATGCCCATAAAATATAATAATAATAGTAATAAAAATATATATTATTAGCTGTAAAACATTTTCATTTCAGCTTGCTATAATCTACTGACATCTCAGAAAAACTATTTTACATAACCCTGCCTTCTCTTGAAAATAGATGGAGATTGATTTTATACATATGAGAAGAAAAACAGCATTAAGAGCTTCATATATCCATTACTGTTAAGCGATACTGTTGGTTTTTTTTCCAGCAAACCACACTGAATGAAGTTAGCTCCTGGTTATGTAAATTAGGTGAAGGGATGGAGTGCCACAGCAACTTTTCTGCTGCAGTTCACCATTACAGTTTGTGAATAATAAATTATGTTATTTTATTTTATCTTAGTAATGATGAAATTTGCTATAGGAACTGTTGCCCCATTTCATTAGACATGGACAATTTGGTTATTTTTGCCAAAAAGACAACTATCACTGCTAGCCTTTGTGGCTAGGTAGATTTAAAGGATACACTATTGTGTTCTCAACTATGTAAAGAAAATATCTGTGCAATCATGATCCACACAGAGCTGACATTCAAATCGCAATCTCATGTTTGTCTACAATAGCAAACTAAAATAAGTGCTTTTAGCTACCTGGCTTTTATCTGAAATCTTAACAAAATGTTCCTCTTCTTCCCAGCTTCATGTATGGTTTACAAAATTTAGCCAGATAGTGTCACATGTTTGTACCCAGTATGCAGCAGCTTCCTATTATAAGTAGAACAGGTGCTGTATGTTTTATCTTGATGCTAAGGGATCTACATGCCATACAAATTACTTGTGAATGAGGGAACCTGAAAGTCTGTGAGACACAATGACAGCTTGAGGAGATGTTTGTAATCACTAATTTTAGGAGAGTTATTGCACATTAGGAGAGTTATTGCAAATTTCAAAGAATCATACTCAAGCTTCAGTCAGTTTGGGCTATTTTGGCCTGAATATAGGACGGGAATTAGTAATGCTATATGCTAGGCCCAAGTTAACTGAGAAGAGATCAGGGATTGTGGGGTGTCATGGCAGCCATGGTGTTGGTTCTTTCAGAGCCCTCCAGCTGCTCGCATGGCACCAGATTTTCCTACAGCAGCACTGTCTGCTGCCAGTTGCAGGATGTCACCCCAGCAGGCTTGGCTGGTCCACTTTCCATGAGAGTGCCGTAGGTTAACGTAGGTTAATCCAGGGAGGGCAGCCAGGCTCCACATGGCCACTTGCTTTTTCCCAGTTCAGCAGGATAGGGAAGAGGAACAGAAGGGTAAAAGTGAGAGAACATGAGTTGAAGTAAAGATAGTTTAGTAGGTAGAGCAAAAGCTTTGTTGCAAGGAAAGCAAAACAAGGAATTCATTAACTGCTTCCCATCAGTGGCAGATGTTCACCTTTTTCCAGGAAAGCAGGGCTTATTACCATAATGGTTCCTTGGGAAGGCAAACAGCATAACTCCAAACATCCTCTCTCCTTCTTTACGTCAGCTTTTATTGCTGGGTACACCACCAGACATACTGTGCAAAATATGCCTTCAGCCAGTTTGGGTCAGTTGCCCTGATTATGTCCCCTTCACAGCTCTTTGTGCACCCCCATCTCCTCACTGGCAGGGCAGCACAAGAACCAGGAAAGTCCTTGACTTGGCACAAGCACTGCTCAGCAACAAATAAACAGTGGTGTGTTATCAGCACTGTTTTCATCACAAATACAGAGTGCTGCAGCATTTGAGTGCAATTAAGGAAACTAACTCTCCCAGCCAAAACCTGTACAAAGAGGCAAGCCTCAGCCCCTCTGAGTTCTCCTCAAATAATCTCAGATGAAAGGAAAAGCACTAAAGAAAAAAAAAACAAAAGAAAAAAACGGTTCATCCTCTATGCACATTCTCAAGTCCTCTACAGCCAGTTCTGCCACAGCACCGTGTCATGCAGCTTGGACAGGCAGATGCATAGCATCAGAGCTGACAAGAGCATTGTATCCGGAGGGCAGAGCTCTGTGACTGCATTTCCCCATAGAACATCTTTCTCTTCACTCCTAAATGGACTCACCAACACTCACTGCTTTGCATGGCCAAATATACACATAGCACATGGAAATATCCTGCATTTCTCAAGGCTTTCAACTTTGAATGGTCTATTTTCTTGCTTCTTTATGAAATTACATTTATAGAGGTGTACTTTGTACATCCAACTCTCTGGAAAATGCCATAAAAGAGTGAAGGAACCAAATTAATATTGTAAGACTCTTTGGTGGTGCATTCACAAAGCTGACTGAAATTGGTTGGTGATTAAATTAAATAGGACTGACTTCCAGTAAGCTTTCAACAAAATAAGCTTGACCATGAGAAAGTGGGAGTGACCTAAGCAAATAAATAAAGATTGGCTTGGCTGTGAAATAGAACAGCTCCATTTCACTTGTTTATAGGCTCTCATAGCAAGTGGTGCAATGGCCTAGAACTTCGTGCCTCCATTTGAACACTCTGAAATAAATTAAAAGGCCTTCTATATTATTTTGCAAAAAAATGTCCTTATCTTAAATGATGCAGGCTTGTGCTTACTGCAATTGGAATACTACTGTTAGAATGACAGTCTTACATTATAACACCTCTGTTTTATCTAGAGGTTGTCTCTATTGTCTGAAGCATTATAAATAAATCCTTTACGCATCTGGTAACCATCAAGAACTAGATAACTTTCTGTGGCTCAGTCATTAAAGTCAGTCCTGTGTCTACAGATGAAGAGTCCTGTATACTCAGTCCTGTATTAAATATTGATATATCTACAGACAATCCTCACGTTCGTCTTTTAGTCAAATATACTGAGTACATCTTCTAATAGGCAGGAAATGACAAGTTTGAAGTCTATCATGATTCACTTTGGAATCAATGGCTGAGATTAAACTTCATAAACTGAAACAAGGCTACAATAGTGATTCTTAAATTTTAGTTAAGTATATGTTAAATATTCAACAGTAAATGTTTTTTTCTCTTGTTAGCAGTTGCTAAAAATCTGTTGCTCTCTTCCAAAACTGTGAAATTACAGCTCTTTAATAAAATACTCAACATATTTTTATTTATCAAATATTGAATCACCTCTTAAATGCTCTACATATAAGCGTATTAAACTTTAAATAACTGGCTTTACCAATGGAGCCAAAAAACTAAATCAATGAAATGCTTATGATAGGATAACATTGCTCTGTCTCCTTGAGAGTTTCATATTCTTGCAGAAATCTTGAATAACCACCGAGCAACAGAACTGCTGTGTCTTGCCAATAAATTTGATATTGCAAAGATGTTTCTATTCTCATTCTGCAGTTGAATTAACAGAGCAGAGTGTAGTGAAGTGGAGAGAAAAAAAAAAAAACATTTTCTTGATAGGGTTCACAAGTGGCATGTTTCCTTGGTCCTCTAAATTACCTGTCAAATGAAAGAGCAAGTCTGAAAACTTCTGTAATTATCTAAACTATTAATTCTAACAAAGATTTACATGCCTTTCCTACTGTGCTAAACAAGGGCAGTTTCAAATCATTAAGCTTAAAGCCTTCCGAGAGATGCAGTTAACAATGTCGCAGACATAGACAGCTAGTAACAAACCACTCTAATAAAAATTTCAAGCAGAGGCCTAAGGTTGACTTTTAACTATTTCTCTGTGCATAGACTGAACTATGCTGTTCAAGCTCTTTAAAACCAATCTCTCCACAGACATCAGCTTGAATTAATGAGTTCTCAAAGCCAAAATCTCTCAGAGTGCAGATTTGATATCAGTTTTTTTTTCCATGAAAAAAGTGTGTTGTCCTTAATGCATCTTAAAATTCTGGGCAATAAAACAAATTAAAAATAAGTGACTAAAGAAATTTAGTGTTAGATATGGGATTAATAGCAAACTTTTTTTTTTTTTTCTGATAACAGAACTGACAGTTATTATCCCTTCTGCCTTTGAGTGGGCATGCACTACATACTTCAAAAATAATTTTTGAAATGTCATTCCCTTCCAATAGCCACAACATGAACACGGTTATTATTTCTATATCTTTTTTTGCAGTTACATCTGGAGTTGTAGAGCAGAACCATTTCTGCAGAGAATTTTATTTGTAATGCAAAGCTGGATTTCATGCAACTTTGAAGCTTTCTCAGACTTCGATTCTTCCATCCATAGTCTTTCTTTAATATCATTTGTTTTGGGGGGTTTTTTTTTTGTGTGTGTGTTTTTTGTTTGTTTTGTTTTTGCTTGTTTTTTAAGCACCAAGTGAATTACTTACCTTCTGCAACAGAGTCATAACCTCATAAATCAGTGGGAATGCTTAAGAGGACAGAAAACATTTTCTGGTCAGTAAGAGCAAGGATTTATACCAGAAAAAAATTTGCTTATTCAGTCTGAGAATTTATGTCATGTAGGTGATACCTCATTAAAATGAGAACACGGAGATACAGTATTCATGAAGAATACTTCATCAAACATATGAATAATTTTCTGTATCAGTAAAGTAAATCTAGGAAAAATTTACTAGTAAATGCTCTAAAAATAATTACTGTAAATTTCACAATCAATTTCAGTATAAACTTTCTATTACTCTATTCAAAACAAATATAGGAGCAACTTCCTTGTTAGTCTACAATTGTAAAACAGTATTATTAATCTATCTATATTAACCACAGATTTACAGCAAGGGTCATTTCACTAATAGAATGCCAAGAGAA
This sequence comes from Pavo muticus, assembly GCA_016647715.1. Classification (NCBI taxonomy): domain Eukaryota; kingdom Metazoa; phylum Chordata; class Aves; order Galliformes; family Phasianidae; genus Pavo; species Pavo muticus. The sequence goes on from JACDJE010000118.1 coordinate 66,325, forward strand.
ACAGATATTTTCATGAAAGCAATGCTGAAGCTGACTGCCTGCATCAAGATATAGATGTAAATTTTGAATTAGAATTTAATTAGCCTTTCCCTGATGCCAAAAATAATACGTCTGATTAAAATTAATGATGATATATTAAGTAAGTGAAGGTTATCTAATTGCAACTTCATTTTAAACAATGCCTGAATTGCCTAATCAAAAATTTTATGCCTCTTGCCTAAATAGCAATTGCTTATGAATTGCTGCTTTGCCATTCTGATTGCCCTTCTTAAAGTACAGTAAACTACCGAAGCTTGGAGTGCACTGAGCTCACAGCTTATGTAGCTGTCTTCTATTACTATTGAAGCACACAAGAAAATTATTTGCTATGAAAAATATTGAAGTGTTCTGCAAACCACGACATCTCCATGGTTATTCAAGCAATGCTACTTTTGTTCTCAAGTAAAGGAAACATTTTTCAATTAATGACTTCATGGAAAATGTATAAATGTAATCTGCAATGACCTGTTCCATATCAACAAATGCCCTACCTTCTAAATGTAATTTTGAACATTTTAACTCTCATAAAAAAACTGTACCAATACTAATGTAATTTAAAATATACATTTGAAATTAATGATAGCAACTGTTATGTTACTATTAACTTCATCAATTTCATACCCACTCAATTGCTTTGGTGAAAAATGAGGATTTTTTTATAACATCCAATTCTATATCTCCATTTCATATGGGCGTCAAAGGGAAGAAACTAGTCTGCTCATACTGGATACACAGATATCAATAATACATCTCGAAAGAGAATCACTGTGATGGATTACCGTATTTGATTTCTTTACCATTCTTATGCCCCCCCAAAAATGTTAAATATCTAGATTAGGTTTAAATGTAGTCAAAAAGGACCATCTTCTGAAGTGTAATTGGACCACTTTCTTACTCAAAGACTACGTGGTATTTGTATTTAACTGTCTGAAAAGCGATTCCTGATCCAACAGACAGCTTTCATCTTTTTTGTTGAAGAGGAATAATGGGAGTGGATTTGGGCAGCTAGAGAGATCCAATTCACTGCTAACCAGTAGACCACGCTAGAGTCATTCAAAAATTTTGCAGTAAGGTCTCATTGGAAGCTTATAAACATCCAGCTGACTCAGTCCTTACAGATAAAATGGAGCTGAGACTGGGACTGCAATATGTAATTCCTTTCAAAATACTTTCCTGACTCCTACAGGATTAGCAGGAAAAAAAAAAAAAAAAAAAAAGGTAGACCTAAAGGTGATACAGCTGTTTTGGCAGGGTTCAAATGCATCTGATTTGTGCTAACCTGAAGATGTGGGATGTATATCAAAATGCCAGTGAAAAAGCAGAGGAAAAATCAGATTTCTGTGCTTTTATTCGTAACAGTTAAACTCCATCATTTAAAAAAAAAAAAAAAAAAAAAAAAAAAAAACCACACTCATGTTCTTACAGGGGAGTGTATGGCACTATTCTCATTGCATTCATACTTTATTTTGGGATTTTAAAATCTGTTTGATTTGGCCATCCAAAGGAGCCGTACTCTGCTAGAATGAGTGGCTGCTAGCACTTCATGAAGAGCCATGATTTGGTTGCTGTTGGTTATTTTAAAATAGTGTTCTTCAGCAAGAAATTATTTTAAAGATTATTAGAGTCAATTTGAAGGAATTGATGGACACTATTGGTATCCTGTATTTCTAAAGATATTTCTTTTTAAATCTTGTGCTTTGTAGTGCAACAAAGGAATCCACTTGGAAAATATATAACACTTTTTTTTGTATATTGATTACAAATTAATTAAAATATGCAAGTGCATACTTGGATATAAGTAGGAAATTAAGCTAGAGTTTGCAATAGAAAAGGAGGTTGATAAATTTAAACTGTTAAGATGATGAGTGTTGCTGGTGGGGATGTATGAATTTACCTGTTAATATCTGATATGAATGGTAATGAGGATCAGTTGAAGTCTGCCAATGCAGAAAAATGTGCATGCAGAGTTTATGGAAATTCAAGTATTAAAAGCTTACAGGTACTTTTAAGTTTTGTGAGATTATTCTATGTTACTTTCCAAGTTACAAGTCAGGGAGAAAATTCTAATAATAACCACTTTCTAGCTGTCAGATTGCGCATACCTGAAGTGGCTTTGGAAAAAGAAATTGAGATTCAGAGAACTAACGTGATTCAAGGTAGCACTTCAATGGCACCCCATGGATACTAGTAACATTGTCTGAATCCCAAGCCTCAGTCCGCTAACTGGAAATAGCTGGTATGTGTAATACACAGGCAGTAAGCGCTACATTCTCAAACAATCTGAGTGGCTTCCTGAGGGTGCCTGGCATCCAGAGAAAGCCCAGTCATAAGACCTGTGAACCTCACAGGATCTCTAGCATTTCTTAGTGCAACTAGAAGTGTGACTTTGAGTTTCACTTGGAGGTTTTAGGTGGGCTGAAACAGAAAGAAGGCTAAAGCATCAACTCACAGTGAGCAGAACCAAATACACTTTTCAATTAAAGTACTGCATGATTGGATTTGTGGGTGTTTTCTTCTTTTTTTTTTTTTTTTCATTCTATTTGTTCTTGTCCTCTCCAAGTTGAACACTTTATGCCATACTCTTAAATTCTCCAGAGCTTAAACACTGTGTGTGCTAATTAGCCTGAAAGAGTGAGAGCACACATTTAATTAGCATTTGCTGTAGGTCTTCTCTCATTTGGTGATTTCCTTGGTATTATTCAGAAATAAGAGGTCAGACAATAAACTTGACAATGCCAAAATAAAAGCAGCTTACCACTGCTGTACAGCTGTCTATCTCTGCTGGCTAATCTCATCCTAACCTTTTTCAACACCTTACAGAATATGGATTACATTGCTGGCAATGCCAACCTTTGTCACTGCTTCTGCTTCTAGAGTTCATTCTCTGTACCAGGCAGAGGCAGTCTACTTCTTAATTCTAGCTCAAGTGTTTGTGAAGCCTGGTGTCTGGCATATATAACATGTATATGAGCACATATACTGTCTTCACATATTTAGTTATATAAAAGGATAGTAGAAAACAAAATTATGTATGTGAAACACAGATCCCAAGCAAGATGATAAGCATACAAAAAGAATACGGCTGTAAAAATCAACTCCACCCCATAATGCCTATATAAGTCATGACCAAATGTATTGCTTTGAAGGTTTACCAAAAGGGTAGCAATAAAGCCATAGTAAGTATATGGGTGATTTTGTTTCTTTGTTTTGTTGTCTTATTTGCATTTAACTTTGGAACTCTCAATAAAAAAAAAAAAAAAAGAAAAAAGCAACAAAAACTACCACACATCCATGGCTTAGTTACTTACATACTAGAGTCTTACATACTCCATGAGATCCTTCTGGAACCAAGATGTGGCTGTTCCTTCTGGAGCACAATCTCTATGCATAGTGCACAAACAGCTGCTCTCATAACACTTTTGCACAAACAGATTTTCTCATAACACTTTCTTCCAAGTCAATCTAGCTATTGGAAAACATAGACGCACCAACCGATGCTGTCAAGAGGAGTTAACGCAAACAGATATTGACCATCGTACAGAGGGAATCACAGCTCTTGCTTTAGGAGCTGTTTTGGAAACACCGAAGAAATAAAAGGACCGCCCAAGACATGATTTTGGAGCGAAGACCAGAAGCAATATGCCACATGAAAGAGTTCCTTAAGTCTATAACTGTATTTATTGCCTTTGGTATTCTATATAGCTAATATATTGCATCTTACATTATGCCAAGAAGAAGGAACCAGGGTCAGAGTAGCTCCTAAGACACCTGGGTGAAACTTACTCTTCAATTTGATTTCTAGGGTTTAGACCCACCTATGAAAATCTACCAGACACTACCTATGGAAAATAACAGATTTCTACCATTTCTCTATACAATTTATACATTCTAGGGTAATGCTACCAGGCAAGCATTTCTGAAATAAACAACCAGTGAGAACAGCAGTGCCCACTGATATTAAAAATAAAAATCAATAATTTACATAGCACCTTCTGGGAAATGCTGTGTTTGTATATTGTTTCCCATGTTTGCAGTCACATTGTTTATTTTCCAGGTTAGCTATTATTATATAGCTGATTAATTTGCTTGTTTTCATGCAAGATAAGAAATAATAAATTGTAAACAACAAAAAAGGAACAAGTACAAAAGGTACAGCAGCTGATATCAATTTGCAACGCACATCATACACCACTATCAGGAATAGTTAGACTTTGGAGATATGAAACAAGATTTGCAACTCTTGCCAGGCACAATCATATACACAGGCACTGCAGACTTCTCTGGCTGTTCTCAGAATTAAATGATCCCATAGAAAAAAAAATGTAACCACCTGATTGGAGGGATTCATGCATGATTCAGATGATCTAAAAAAAAAAATTCATAGTGCAGTCAAGCCATTTTGACTGTCAGTCTTTATTTACATGATAATTTGTTTTACAGTACCCTATCAGCCAAATGCAATGGCTCTCCCCACAGCAAGCAGAGCACACACATTCAGCCCTTCAAGAAGGTACAGCAAAGGTGTCAGATAGAAAACAAATTCTCTTGTGGAAGTGATACCCTTGGCAGAAGGCAAGGCAACCACATCAACACACATATCACTAGATCACACTGCCCTCCAGTGATTCCAGTGGTATTAAAATATTTTCTAACTTTTAGCACTGAGGTGAAAAACGTTACTCAAGCAATGAGTGAGAGGATATTGTTTGCCATTAAAACACCTGGACCTATATCAGACACAGTCTACCCAAAAGTAAAATTATGCAAACAGTAAGAAAAGCACATTGATGAAGGAAACCGCCAGCAAAACTTAAGATATGCTATGCATTCCTTATCACATCCTTTCTGGAGCCCTCCACTGACACATGCTACTTTGTTCTGCAAGTCCCTGGAGAAGAAGGGTTGAGGGAGAGAGGAAAATGAGGAAATGAGATTAGGAGTGGGAAAATAGCAACAAGAACTTTAATTTCCTTTTTGTAATGAGGGAAGTGAAGAATTTGGGACATATTCCACACCTATCAAGGCCAATGATGAAGTGATTATTAATTTTAACGAGAACATGACTTATTTGGTTTGGTTTTATTGTTTCTTGTTTTCTAAGTTCATTTTGTGTCTGGCTAGAATATTTGGGTTTAGTTTCAGGTGTTGATAATAGCTTCCACACTATTAATTTAGTATAGAGAAATCCCCTTCAATCTTGCATTCTTTTAAGATTCAAGCTGACTCAAACTGACTGCGCATAACCTGAAAGCAAAATCCACTCTCAGAAGTCAAAATGTAGTATATCAGAATGACAAATTCCTTCTGTTTTCAAACTGCATAACTAAGCTCAAAAAAACATTTAAAGAATAACTTCAGACAAGTATATCAATTGCTACCTTTCTTTAACTCTTAGCTACAGGAACAGCTCAGGGACTAATGGTAATGGGTTTCTGCTAATGGTAATGGGTCTCTGTCTCAATTCAGAGGGGAGAACATTCTGATTAACTAGATCATATCTTGTAAGATGAAAGAGAAGTCAGTAGTTCCGTGGGAAAAAAACAAACTAGATAAACAAATTAAAACTGGCTGAAGGGTGGAAGCAAGGAGTTTTTCTGACAGCAAGACAAATAAAAAAATTTTAATTTATTTCACTGTTAAAGTTAATATAAAAGCAGCCTTTACTTCAGCCCTTTAGGTATTTTTTCTTAGAGGCAGATGGATAGACAGCTAGAGGGACAGACAGAAAAGGAAATATAGAAAGGTGAAAGATATTTTGATGTAGCTGTTGGGAATCAGTTATGAGAAGTTAAAGATTCTTAGACAAGCTGTTTTGAAGGATCTTCTTGATTTACCCAGCTCACAGTGCCGCTCCTTATTCTGTTTTGTTTGGTTGATTGTTTTGTACTAATGACATAAACAAAGGCTTGTCTACACTTTTTAGCTTGAATTCTAAGAGAAATCAGCTTTAAGCGAGTCTACTCTTGCTTTCATCTACATGCATACTTACAGATCTGATTTGAATGAGTCATCTTTAAATCATCTCTAAATCCAGTGACCAATTTCAACAAAACTTTAAAAACTGTTCTGAAAATAGGTGAATGCATAGAGATAGAGACACTACTAGTATTCTAACAAAAAGGCTCTGTCTTCACCTCACACTTACTAGACATCAAATACTGCTCTGTGCCTCCGGGCATAAGACCTTGGCAAGACAGGCTTCTGTTATTTCAGGGCTTATAGAGTTACTTTCTTCACTATTATGCAGGAACACTGGGTTTGAAATGAAAAATTCAATCCTGAGTCTTCCCAAGATGGCACAAGTTAAACTAATGAACTGTTCAACTTACTTTCATCATTCATTCTTTATATATAAACCACTGCTGACACAGCCAAAGAACCCTCTGAATGCCAGACAATGAAAACCCCTTCATGCTGCAAAGAAACTATCAGAGCTGTGTCCTGAGAGCTGACTGGTTTTGACATTTCTTCTGACAAGCACTCTGGTTTTGCAACAGATGGTTTACTTTGTGCATTGGAAAAAAAGAAAAAGCATAGAATTATTAGAATATAGCTTGTCTTTTTTAATTTTAACATTCAGGTGGTCATACTTTCATTAGGATTTTCTTGTGTTCATCTGATATCATATGTACAGCATATAGAGAGTAAATCTGAAAGAGGATGTAAGAAATATCACTGAGTAGCAGATTTACTTCAAGATTTGCCTTTTAGTAACATTAATTTCTCTCACATACAGGGAAAGAGACATACAGCTTAGGGTCATCTTCTGCTTATTTTGGCTTTGTTCGGGAATCTCTGACTTCAGTGTATTTCCTTCTTACTTGTACTGGAGACAGTGAGAAAGAAATCCAGCAGCAGGTTTTCTCACTTTGACTACTAAGGCTTCTTTTGGATGAAAATCAGAGTACTATCACCAGGGTCATGGGAGAACATTTATGTACAGTGGCAGAACAGGTCTGTAAGTAATTCCGTATCTGTTCTCATTTTGACTTACAACATCATTTGTTTTCTTAAACAGGGTCTTAGATTTTTCAGAAAGAACAAAGAAAATCCCAGGGATTGACAGAAAACTTAACACATGCCCTCCTGGAGCAGCTCTAGTTACAGCTGAGTCACTGATACTTAATGTGTCCTTCAAGCAAAGAACAGCAGCTCTTCCAAGGAACAGCAATTGCTGTTCCACTCTTGTGAAGAAAGGCAGCAAAGAAGTAAAACAGCCCAAGTTCTGCAATCCAGAAACAAATGAAGCAGGAAAACAAATCTTCTGCTTGATGAAGACAGGGAATGCTGGCAACTGTGAGTGAGTCACAAGTGAAAGGGACAAAGTAAGGAATAAATAAGTCAAATAACAGACAATGAAAAGAAAGGGAAATTTACCAAATAAAAACAATAAAATATTAGGGACAAGAAGAAAGATTTCCATAAACAGAGTGAGAGACTAGTAAACAAGCAATAAATCCAAACAGACAGCCAACTGTGTCTTCCATTCTGATCTGACACCTAAAAGCTTTCCAGAAAAGTATTCAACATTCTATTGTGAAAGAATATAGTAGTTACTCTAAAAGCTATCTGTCAGAGAGGAACATTCCTGTACAGGTTGTCATGCATGAGAGGAGTCTCAGAAAAGCCCTGGAATTTCCATTACTCAGAGTAAAATATATAGAACATTTTGTTTCATTCTTGCAAGACTTGGCATGTACTAGAAAGGAGAGGGTTGAAAACAGGAAGATAGAAGAGCCTGTGTTAATAACATAATATCTGACTCCTGCTGTTTTTTTAAATCATAATGTTTGCTTTAAACTTATTTTCATCTAATTTTCATCTAATTAAAACTTCACAATACCACATCAGTATTAAGGTTGCATAAACTGACTCTCAATAGATTCAACTGTACTTATATTAAGAAGTACTACAACCCACAGATAATTTTACTGGACCACTAAACCAGTGAGAGTTATGAAATATGCTCTAAAGAATAACACCAGCAAAATCTTGGTTGAAATGGTTTGGGAAAGTTATATTGTTGGGAAAAAGAATCCAGGCTTAATTTCCATTTCCTTACCACAAAGGCTAGCTAATGTGCTCTACATTCAATTCAGCACTGCAAATATTCTGAATTCACCTCTTCTGAGGTTCATCTGTTTGATCATCTGGGACGCTGCCAATGCAAACAAACAAAACATTCTTCTGTTTTGCACTTTAGTCTGATCATTCTACTTGTTTTACAAATTGTACTTAAAAAATTAGAATGTCTGCTTAATAAAAGATTGAGATGTGTGCTGTAAACAAGTTTTGCCTCCTTTCGGAAACCTTGCCACCATATATATTTCATTCCACTTCCCTTCTACTCCATTGAGTGTAGAAAGCTTAGAAATAGTATTCACTCAATTATCACATAGTGCGACTACATGAAAAATTCTATTATCACCTAAGGATATCACATTTCAGCAGGGCAAGTACGGAAAAAAATATTAAGACACTGAAAAGACAAAGTTCATAAGGGTAGATGGCCCAACCCCCTCATCTAACTCCATATAAATTTACTGTACTTCATGTTCTTCCTGAAGCCCATGTAAGGCTTTTTTATTTTTCAGACAGTACTCAGACTCATGTTAACTATCTAAGCTTTGAATCACAGAATAGCCCAGGTTGGAAGGGACCTCAAGGATCATGAATCTCCAACCCCCTTTGCTACAGGCAGGGCCACCAACTTACCACATTTAATACTAGACCAGGTTGCCCAGGGCCCATCCAATCTGGCCTTGAACACCTCCAGGGATGGGGCATCCACAACCTCTCTGGGCAGCCTGTTCCAGCACCTCACCACTCCCGTAGTAAAGAACTTCCCTCTGACATCCAACCTAAATCTTCCCTCCTTCAACTTAAAACTATTTCCCCTTGTCCTGCTGTTATCCACCCTTCCAAAGAGTTGACTCCCCTCCTGTTTATAGGCTCCCTTTAGGTACTGAAAGGCTGCAATGAGCCTTTCACCCCACAGCCTTCTTTCCTCTATGCTGAACAAGCCCAGCTCCCTCAGCCTGTCTTCGTAGGGGAGGTGCTCCAGCCCTCTGATCATCTTTGTGGCCCTCCTCTGGACCCTCTCCAACAGTTCTCTGTCTTTCTTGTACTGGGGGCTCCAGACCTTGACACAGTACTCCAGATGGGGCCTCACAAGGGCACAGTAGAGAGGAACAATCACCTTCCTGTCCCTGCTGGCCACCCCTCTTCTGATGGTGGACAGGATAGCATTTGCTTTCCGAGCTGCAAGAGCACACTGCTGGCTCATGTTAAGTTTTTCATCCATCAGGACCCCAAGTCCTTCTCTGCAAGGCTAACTCTGTAGAAATTAATGTGGTTCCCCTACAAATAAACATAAAATGAGATGCTGACAGGCAATTTTATCCATTGTTTTCAGAAAACACTTGACAAGTTGACATGTTGGTGAATATTTGTGTTTTGTCTTATTACAATCTACTAAATATAAGAGATGCTGTGACTGCCACAGCAAACATTGAACTTGAACTGTCATAACTTCTGTTTTTAACAGCAAGGAGCCTTTCAATGCAGGCTGCAGATAAGAAAGACCCTTCCAGAATTCAAACAGCTGCTCCCAATGGAAATGAGGACCAGACAAAAACTGTAGTGCTTGCAAGTCTATGTTCTGCTGATTCACTACATTCCCAACTTGCAACTTCCATCAACTTACAAAACTTTACTCAAATTCGGTCTCTGCAGATATAGAAACTTTTTGCAAGTTCTGATAGAAAAAAAAAATGGAATATGTCTCAAAATCTTCTGCAGCTGAAAAGTATTTAAGATCATTCTCTTTGTGCCTTAGAACTTAGCACTTCACAGCTTTTGAATCTCGAATCTCCTCTTTCTGATTCTGAGCACAGTTTCACATTAGCAGAAACAGCCTCTTTAGAGGCCCCAGGGTAGGCTGCATTACTCATCTGAAAACAGAGTTAAAAACTAACACAGCTGGACATTAATGTATTTCATGGTTGCTCTATGCTTCTAGCCCATTCTGGGCCACTGTGAATATATTCTCAACTTTTCTACACAAATTAGGGCTTAATACTAAAATAGACCATAACACTCCCTGAAGTTACATGTGTTTTATTGCCAGAAAAAAACAGAAAAGATGTTAAGCAGCAGACTACTCCTGCTACAAGAAAATCCCATCTATTATTGTAACAATGTATAGCCCCTAAGCACTGCTAAAGATGCAACCTAAAATTAGAGGCACTAGATAACTCATGCTGGGAGAAACATTCAAGAAGTCTACAGTTCAATCTGCCAAAAGTACAATTGGCTCTGTGGTCAGACCAGGCTGCCCAGAAACTTACCTGACCAGGTCTTACAACTACACAACCTTGTTGGGCAGCCTCTGCCATTGCCTGGTTCTCTCCAAGTTGAAAATCTTCTCCGAAAATTTAACAGCAGTGCAGGTGTAACAGGAGAGAGATCAGCACAATGGAAAGATGTCACAAAAATGTAACAGCAAAAGGACCAGCGCAATGGGAAGATATTAAAAAAAGAAGAGAAATGCTCACCAGTCTCTAAGGATCTAGGCTTGCAGAAGAAACTCTACAGAGAAGAGATCTCTAAACAAAGATCTTGGGGAAAAGAAAAAAAAAAAAGGAACTTATTTGGCAAAGATTTTTACAGCATATGGATGAGATAAAAGAAGGCACAGCTGGTTTCAATTTTCTGCATTAGAATTTAACATTCAGAAGTATGGCAAATATTGGTAGAAAAATTCATTGAAAACTCAGTTTGGCATCAAATATGTGGAACAGATTTGGCTCTGTATACTTGTTTTAAACACAAAATACAGCTCAAAACTTTTTTTTATTACTCATTAAAACCAATAACAGTAACATGTACTTGGTCTTTGGTTTTGGTAAACCAAACGTGGCAATTTTTGGAGCATTCATGTAATGTTAATATTCATACTCTGTATTATTACAGAGCAGTACTATTACTTCTATTTCACTACTGAAAATGAAATAGACAGAAAATACACAGGATTAAATTTTATTATTTGTAATTTTTTTTTTTTATTTAACCAGCATTATGGTTATTGGTCACAGGCATGAAGGTGTTATTTCTGCATTACTGAAAATGACCAATTGTAATGTATTCCATGACTTGGGAGGAAAAAAGTAGTGGGGTTTTTTAAAATCTGTGAACAGACAGATGGGAAACACTAGTAAAGAAACTATTGCTCCACCAATGCAGTAGAGAACATTTACATCCTTTCTAACTTCCCTGGGTATATCTATCTAATTTTCACCCGATTACCTTTTCCACAAGTTACCTAGCTTACACCAGAGAAGGGAGAATTACATTAAATAAGACTGTCTCGGTAATAACCAATGCAGAAACATTCCCTGCAGTACCATATATGGAACATGTCTTTTGGCTATTGGAGATGGATTTTACAAACTCAAGAAATGATAGTAGTTCTGGGATGGTAAAGATCAGCCCTGCATTCAAGGAAGGATTATAGTTATTAAGTAGTAACAACCTACAAAACTTCCTACAAAAGCCGAGTGGAGGGAATATCACAAAGAAGGCACCAGCTTGTTCTTCATTGTTCCCAGGTGAGTGGGACTATGTATTTGCCTTCTGCAAGGTTAACAGGTCATAAAGTTAACAGGTTGTAAAGTTAACCAGTATACAAAGAAGTTAGGCTAGTAAGAATAGTTAAATAGAGAGAAAAGGTGCTCACCAGTGTTGTAGGCTCGCAAGACTCCAGAAGGAGCAATCTCCAAGAAGAGATCCTTCCTCAGTGGAAGTCAGCCCTTAAATGGGGTCTAGGAGAGGTGGAGCCTGGCTCCACCCCTTCCGGGCACACAGGTGAATTGCCTTCACCTGTGCTCCCATGGCTGACTCAGTGCTTGCCTCAGGTGGTTAATCAGAGGTTCAGGCCGTGATTCAACAGTTCCCATACACTCCACCCCTTCACAGCGTGAACCAATGATTGAGTTAACTAAGGGTGAGTCTTTCCTATTACAGAGATCCAACACATCACAACACTTATACAATTCCCTGTCGCAATGTATATTATCATAATTTTAAGGTGAGTGATGATTGATGAAAGTTCATGTTCTTTCTTGGGCCAGTGCTTGATGATGTTACTGGAGGCATGCAGTTGTGAGGTGCAGGTCCATCTTATGCTCCATCAGTTCCATGTAAATCATCACCGGGTGTCACACATGGTCTGGTAGCAACACTGGAACATTTCGATGATATTTTGTTCCTTCCGGTGGTCCTGGAGGCCCAAAGACTCATGGGGAGTAATACAGATGTTTCAAGGGTACCAGGAGGGAAAGGTCCGCCCTCCAGGGCAAGATACAAGCCATATTTTTATCCTGGGTCAACACTTCAGCTTGTACTGGGGCATGCCCCTGCCACCTGTACCACACCTTCTGGCCAGATGTATGTGGCTGCATAACTATATCAGGTACAAATGGGGTTGTCCTGATCTGCCACAGGGACATGATGGGGGTCCCTTTGGCAACAAAGATTGGAGTGTTGACCACAATATCTGTAGGCCATGTACCTATCACCGGAGGAACTACTGAGCCTCCCACCTCCAATAATCTCCCCCAAGGTGCAAGTAGGCCACACCATTTAGGTCCTACCTGCACCTTCCAAGGCCATTTTATTCTATGGGTACCTGGATCTAGATTCTCAGGGGTAGGGAGCAGAAGATTATTTTCATTCCCAATTAGGGGTCTTACCTGATTATCAGTGCCTGTAGTTTGGATCCTAAGTGGAGAGGCCCACGTTGTTTGTAGCATTTTCAGGGCACTGGGTCTGCCATCTTGAGGTCTTTTGTTCAGGTCCCACAGGGTTTCATACAGTCTCTTTGTCCACCCCTGCAGGGACTGGGAGTCTGTCTTCATGGCAGCCTTGAGAATACCATTATAACGTTCAATGAGACCTGCCCCTGTTGGATTATATGGCAGGTGGAATCGCCATTCGATGTTACTTTCTCCTGCCTGGCTCACCAAATGTAAGGTTAAGAGGTTGTAAGGTTAACCGGTATACAGAGAAGTCAGGCTAGTAAGAATAGTTAAATAGAGAGAAAAGGTGCTCACCAGTGTTGTAGGCTTGCAAGACTCTAGAAGGAGCAATCTCCAGGAAGAGATCCTTCCTTAGTGGAAGTCAGCCCTTAAATGGGGTCTAGGAGAGGTGGAGCCTGGCTCTACCCCTTCCGGGCACACAGGTGAATTGCCTTCACCTGTGCTCCCACGGCTGACTCAGTGCTTGCCTCACGTGGTCAATCAGAGGTTCAGGCCGTGATTCAACGGTTCCCATACACCTTCAAAATCTTATTATCCTCAGTCTTTCTAATTCTGAAAAACATTCTCTTTCTCCCTTCGCACTGTGGAGGTCAGTCTATGTCTGCTTCCTCCCAGAGGCTTCTTCTGAACCTCCATCGTGACATTTTTCTAGCTACCAGGCTGATTTTGTTACAGGCTTGCTGATTACTATAGATTTCCAATAGCGCTGCCTGGTAATAAAATGCAGCATATTCCACTGTCAGTGTCCAGAGTGACTGCAATTTCATGTTCATAGATGGCAATTGTGCATCTCCGGAGTTGAGAGAGTTCTTCCTCCTCACTGGGAAAGCAGCCTACAGGAAACTGCAACCCCAGTCTTGCTCAGACTGCCCAGTTCCTCCAAATCCCTCTTCTGCCCTGCAAGAAACAAAATGTACCTCCCACCCTGCAGGCATAGTCATTAACTATTTGCTCCAGCTTGATGTTTTTCAGTGGCTACATATAAAACTGAAATATACATAAAATAATTCAAGTTGTATGCAAAAGAGCCTGAGAAAAGGCAGGTGAAAGTCTTGTGCAGAAGGAAAACGTCACTGGTGTCTTTTTACTGATTAAAATGGCAACTGCATAAAGGTGAAATGCAACGTGACATCAACAGTTGACTAATGTCTTATGTTTAAAGAAATGCAGTGACTTCCAGAGTTTCTTAACTATGTCTCCCTCTTTACTATCATCACAGAGGCAAAGAATCATAGGGATTGGAAGGGATTTCTGGAGATCATTGAGTCCAAACCCCCTGCTAAAGAAGGTTCCCTGCAGCAGGTTGCATGGCAAAGCATCCAGGTGAGTCTTTAATCAGAGGAGGAGACTCCACAATCTCTCTGGGCAGCCTGTTCCAGTGCTCTGAATTCATATATTTTAAGTAGAAGGAAGTACACTGACATCCATAGATATTTTTTAAAAATATGTATATAATTTAACGTATCATAATGTGAATGTAATGAAACAGTGCATACTCAGTATTCCTAGTTATTGCACCTAAATACATTCTGGAAGATTTCTTGAAAATATCTTGCCTTTAAATCCAAGACACTTTCAACCTAAGCTCTAGGAAAAAAAAAAAAAAAAAAGCAAAAAAATTGTGTTTAATTCCTAGTATACAAAGGGTTAATCACAGCCTTTGAGTAAAAGAAAGGGCTTTAAGGAGAACACGTTTTGAATACTGTCTTTCTCTTCTAAAGAGTAGGAATGTTTTGTATGTAGAGCTTTTGACTTAACACTACCTTGTTTGGTGTGCTTCTGGTAAGGATTTTCATGTATGAAAAACCCTTTCAGCCTGTGACTGTGGTCTATTTCTGTACTAGGCAGACTACCAGCTTGCTGGGTCATAACAGAGGAGGAAAGAAATAATTTCTTCAAAGAGATGAGGACAGATACTCCTCAGCTCCTCTTTGATCTGTGCCACTGCTCGGCCTTCATGCAGTGTCTTACAGCCTTTCACTTAAACATGCCTCTGAACATGATTTATAACTGCAGAAACTCACATCGAGATTAAAATCTCATTCATGTGATTGGGGACTGTCTAGACTATTCACGTGACTGTGGGGACTACGTTTAAGCCTCTATTCCTAGAAGCTCAAGCAGTGACATAGATTATTTGTTGTCCTGGGCAGAGATTTTAAATATCTCAGATTTTTTTCCCTGCAGGGTTTTCAAGAGATCTAAGGCTGCCTAAAACTTCAGAAAAAAAAAACAAAACAAAACCAACAAGATGTATTAAAGGAATTATCTACGTGTTGTGGGCACATAAAGTGAAAAGGCGCTCTAGTTTTTTCATCCACATCTGTGTGGATGAGGTTCACAGCTCTAAAATGAGGATCATATTTGCTTAATTTTGTCTGCATATATTGGATAGAAACTTTTAAAACAGGAAAGGATTTCTTATTTCATGATCTATGACCTGATACTATAAGTATCTTCTGAAGTTGCTATCATTCTAGAAGCGCTATCAGAAATGCAGGCAGGCTTTGCCTGGACTTGGCCCAGAATGAAGGAAAAGTGGTTGGGCCACAGCTAGAATTTGACACTGTTTAGGAAAGTTGGCCAGTGGAAAGCGGTGGAATAAGGTAAAAACCAATCTTGGTCAAAGCAATGATCTTCTCACTGGTATCGTGAGCATATCTTCAAATGGCAAGTCTGCAGCATTCTTTGCCAGAAAAGGGTTTAAATAATCCAGAAATAAAAGAAAAAGAAAAAAAAAGGAAGAAAAAAAAAACTAGAAAAAAGCCATCTTTACAAAAAAAGAATTCTGAGAATTGAACAATGCACAGAAATCCAAGCTCACAGGGAACAAACTGAGGCTGTGACTGAAGTGCTCATGGAAGTCTTATCCAGAGTGGCTGAAGAAGAGAGAGAAGAGAGGTAAGGCTGGAAGGGTACATTTTGGTTCTGTTTGTCTTGTGGATATCTCATCACCAGCTAAAAGAAATGATAAATGCAGACTATGCTGCTCCTTTACATCTCTTGAAGTTGGAAAAAAAAACAACTGCTTGTATGCAACTGCAAAAATATGTGATCTTTGTGAACTGTTCTCTCACAACTACACACAAGTGGTAATTGAAGTAGCGAGGGAGGTTAGGCACAGCTATATTTTAGCTTCTGAGTTACAAACTTCTGAGCTATTTTCATATCCTTTTAGTTTAGAGGAGTATGAACTGCTGTGCTTAGTAAACTTTGAAGAAACCAGAGTATGCTATTTAAAAATTTAACCTTTGCTTGCAACCCCAAAGAAACGTTATTTCCTTAGAACAGATCCATGAGTGGTAAAACTTTCTGAATGCCCCTTTTTAAATTTTGGAAGGTTACAACCATATTAATATTAATCAGTAATTACAGTCAAAACATCCATAATACGTAAGTAACAGAAATTGAGAATATTTCTAGGATCTCTCCTGATTCGGCATCTGTAGATACATGTAAACATTCTTTAGGTCAAATATATCATTCAAATATCTCACATATTTTATATGCATATTTACATCTAATATTTGTATTTGTACATACTGGAATTTAATGGATGAGAAGCAGAACACATCTGAAGAACATTTAATTCTGGGCCTTTGTTCTTTTCTACTGTACTTTCTTCTGTCTCAAAAATATGAAGTTTCCTTCAGTCTCAGTCATTAGTTATTATAAAACAAATATTTCATGGATTTTCTGGGAGCCCTATATTACCTTGTCCTCATCATATTTCTCTAGCAAAACAGGTGCTCGGGCATCATCTAGCTACATCTCAGTCAATATATCCAAATGTCCTGACAGATGAAGAATGATTTTCTAAGTGAAAAACCTGGCTCTTCAAACACCTAAAATAACTTTACTTTAACTTTTATGTTTTAGAGAATGCCAGGGTTGCAGATTATATTGTAACAGATATAAACATATATTGACTGTGATTAAGCTACCTTGGGTGCTGAAAAATGTCAAGCAGCTTTGTGAAACTGAGATTAATGGATTCTGTCAAATATATGACTCTGAAACTCATGGTATCACAACTAAATGGCTATATTCACCCTTACAGAAAGGCTTTTTTTGCTGTATCGCTAAGAGAAGAGCAATTTAAAAATAGCAGATTTTAATGTGTTCATTACAATATTTTCCTCCCCTTATTCAAGTCATCTGCTGTTTTTTTTTTTTAACATATGAAACGTTACATTTATTAGATTTTTTTGCAGTTCTTATTTGTTAATACAGAAGAGCAGAGGGGGAACAACAGCAGACTAGAGTAAGCGCTTCTAGATACAACAGAACTATGTTAAAGAAACATACCACTGTATTTGCGGCTCTATCATGTCCTTGAAAAAAAAAAGATTTCTTGGAAGTTCAAAGGATGTTTTTCCCCTTGCATCTTCATGTTACTCCTTTAACACTTGTATTGCTTTATAGTAGAAACTCTGTGGTGAACAGTCCAACACAAAACTCAGTTGTTAGTTTATTTTGGTATGAATTGATGTTTGTTTGTTTGTTTGTTTTCTACTAGACTTCTAGATGAAGAATTATGACTGATAGACTTTTATGGAGATCTCTGGGAAAAGGTCTTATCATTATGAGCTCTAAAGGTTTTTAAAGGTTTTTTCTTTTCATCAATATTCTTGGCTCTAAACAGGCACAACATTCTTCCATCTCCAAATTCTAATTTGCTTAAAAAGAGACAGAAAATACCAGCAGAAGCATATGAAAGGCAAGGATTTTCTCTTTTCACTGTGAAGCCAAGTAAGTTTGAAATCTAGTTCACAGACAGCTACGCACATTGGCAATCGAAAAAAGGATCATTTCACTCAATAAATACATATATTTTTTACCACTAGAAAAAAGGACATTTCATACAGCAGATTGTAGTTTATTTCCTGAATGTTTGAACTTGTCTAAGCAGCTTAAAGAAAACCAGCTGAATTCTGTATTCTCTCTCATGTATGTTTATTACAATTTACATTTATATTTTAGTACAATTTATCATTAGTAATGCACAGGGATTTTCATCACTTTTCACCACAGCAGGGTATCGCAGGAAGCTGGAAGGAGTTGTGCAGTACCAGAATGCTGCCCCACTGGTGCCAGCCATGACAACGAGAAGGGGTCCATCCCATTCCATGGACTCACATCTGACCTATCCTCTTCAGCTCCCCAGGACACAGCAGGCCAACAGCCCCACGCTGGCTGCTGCCTGACCCTCGACCCATCAACTCTCACATAATAGCATGTAATTACCATCAGCAGCAATAGTGATGTGTATCACTAATGATGCAGCTGAGCCCTCACCTGCATCAACATTATTCACAACTAGGGCAAAACTACTGCCCAATATGTGCCCTGAGCTGAACACTAAGGAAAATGCAGCACAAAGTTATAAATAAGTCATAGAAGTATAGAATGGCTTGGGTCGGAATGAACCTTAAAGATCACCCAGTTCCAACCCACTGCTATGGACAGAGCTGCCACCCAGCAGCTCAGGCTGCCCAGGGTCCCATCCCACCTGGCCTTGAGCACCTTCAGAGATGGGGCATCCACAACTTCTCTGGGCAGCCTGTGCCAGGGCCTCATCATACTTTGAATAACGAAGTCAGGCCCAGGAGTTTAAATTTCTTTTTGGAATGGACAGCTGCATTTGATACTGCTGTCTATTTCTCTGCCATGACTTGGAAAAAATAAATAAAAATTAATTGGTATCGTCCATTGATTAGAAAAGAATACAAATGAAATCTGGATTGTTTTCGTTCAGGCTCAGGAGATCAGCCTGAAACAGATTTAGCTGCTATGGACGACTTCATCAGTACAAAATCCATTTGTTAATTCCTATGAGTGTTTTTGTGTTTGTTTGTTTGTTTGTTTTTCCTAATACAGACATACTGGAAACAAACCAAGGGAGCATTTCTGTATTAATAGCACTTTGTTGTATCAAAGGAAAGTAAATCTGACTTAGATTTATTTAAAAATGAGAAAGATAGCAAAGAAGATAGCAAAGTATAGACACTGGATGTTTATTTTATTTTATGGGAGGAAGGGAAAGCATCTTTCTACACATACATAACTCAAGGTCTGTTTACAAACATAGTTGAAATGTTTAGTGTTGTTGGAAGGTAAGTCTTTAATGATGACATATTTTTAGCATCATCTTGAGAAATCAGCCTCACAGGACAAGCAATTTGAGATAAGTTTCATTCTAGGTAGTAAAATAAAACAGCAGTTCAGAAACAAAGGCAAGCTTTGCTAGGGCATGGGGGAAGAAAAGTAGGGAAGGATGAGAAGAGATGGAGAATATACAAGTGTGCTCCTGCACACCATGGGACAAACCCTTTATGTTGGGCTGAGCTTCACCAGGGGACAAAGGAGGAAGCAGAAGCATTCATCACCACTTTTGCTGGGAGGTATAATCTGGAACAGAAAATGTGCTAATTAAATGCTAATAGTTCTAATTAAGTGCTAGTAACTCTAAATAACATGAAAGAGGTGGAGATAGTGGGTTAATTTTACTTTATCTCTGTTTTCTAATGTATTTTATTATAACTCCTCAATATCGGTCCACTTAATTTCTTGGCTATGGATCTAAAATGTATTTGCATAGACTTCCCTGCAGGCTGGTCACTATGTCCAGACGGGGGTGAAAAACACTGAAACCTCACCAGTTGTTTTTTTTCCTTTCTTTCTTTATTTTTTTTAATTCTAGGAATTTTCAATGTTTTGAGGCAGCAGATGCCTTGGTCATTTATTGGGACAAACAGAACGCTTCTGTGTTTAGGTGTATTTACCTGCCTGCCTTTAAATAAAAGCAAAATGTGTATTAATTGTTATCAGCCTTTTTTGTTTGATTTTTTTTTCTTCTGATTCTGCGATTTTGCTTCTTGTAGGACTGAAAGAATTATCTAGCATCCTGTTTACTTCAATGTCCCATGCAAATTATTATAAATACATTGTTCTATCTAGACTTTAATGAAAATAAAAGGAGAAAATCCTTTCTTGTTTTTTTTTTTGTTGTTGTTTTGTCCTTTTTAAAAAAAAAAATAACAAGGAGTGTTACTTCATCATGATATGCATTCCTTTAGCTTGTCTCAACAGATGCATGCAAGTAACACAGTATATGCTGAGAAATTATGCAGTAACATTTTTTTCTAGGAAGAGAAGTGTGTATGATAGAATCTGATGAATTTCCCCAGAGGAAGGAGTATCTGGTCCAGTATCTTGGTAGCAACTCCATCCAGCGGGTCACTCACAGAAAAGGAAGTTGTGCTAAATAATTTTTATTATTATGTAGTCTGACTCTCTCAGTTGATGTGCTAGAAGCTTTCTTTGTCATCTCCAGTTAAGGCAGGATGTGAAAACCACAAAAAATGTTTTAGGGTGTGTATGCATACATATATATACGTATATACTTATATGCATATGAGCATATAACACTATGGAAGTGTTTTCTATTATATAAGTTACTCTTTCTTCACCTTCACACAACACTTTAAAACAATGCTGAGTGCTAACACATCAAGGAACAGACATCTTTCAAGCTGAGAGAGGGTAATCACCCTCCCCAGGCTGTCAGCAGACTGTCAAAAACAAATAGAAAAGTGAAATAACTTTTCTTTGATTTGCAGAAGGTGAGTCTGGTTGGTTTAATCCAGACACCTGGTGCAGGTGCAGAGGTGCACGGGGGACATGTACTGTGTGCCCAGTCATGAGCTGTCCTGCTCTGAGCTCAGCCTCACATATGATGCTGCCACCAAGTTCCTAGTCCTTCCTAGTTTCAAAGATATTCTGGGTTGACTTGCTTTCTGCCCATAGCAGGTTACATAATGTTCAGAGAAGTTTTAAGGTTGATAGCAAAGCAGAGAGCTGCATATATGTGCCAAAAATCCTCCACAGCTCATTCACTGCTACCTCTATGTTCAGCCACTACCAGCTCTCTTCTATTAAAACCACATCCAGAGCATCAGCCACACATTTTACTCAGAATAATCCACATGCAACAGGGAAAAAACAAAACAAAACAAAACAAAAAACCTCTGCTTTTCACTGGCAGAGTGTTTGTGTAATGGAATCGATATCCATTTCCAAGATACGTTTGTCTTTTTTATTGATTCTGCACCTCTAGCTCCTCTTTTGTCTGGGAGCTCTGTGGTCATGTAAGAGATTTTTAGATAAAAATTTCAGTATATCAGATTATCTTGAACTGGCTTTAAAGAGCTTAGGAATAAAACAGAAGATCTTTGTGTGTAAATGTGCACACCAGTATGCACACACACACACACACACACACACACAAGACTTCGGTAGAGTGAGGTGTATAGAACTACACAACCACTCTGCAAAACAGCAATTCATTTCAGCACTGAAGTAAAAAAGTGAATGTGCGTGAATTTTAGCCCAGGAAAGTGATAAAAATTCATACATATTTGCAAATATTTATAGTTTTCTATATTCTTCTGTTAGAAAAAATATTTTACAGTGTTTTTCCACTTCTTTAATTCTTTAGAGTTATGTGCTTAATATGTCCTCAGTAAAAAGCTATGTTTTGCAGATGGGGAAAGGATAATTTCCATAATTACACTAAATGAAGCTAATATAATATTTTTATATGACAGCAAGTTATCAGTGTATACAACTTATATCATACATAATGGTTTTCTTTACAAAATAGAAATCCATGTTTTCTTTAAAAAGACACAGCCAGACAATGATAAAATGTTGCATGAAGATTGGAAAACATCCAGATATCCATTAAATATCTGAGCACTCATGCTTTTCACACAGAGCTTTTTAGACTTTAAGCCCACACCATTCTTCCTATGCCTCTATGTAGATAGGGAAATAGAACACATGATCTTATTACCTGACAAGTGGAAACCGATGCATAAGAAATAAAACACAAATTCCCTTTTAGTGAAAATAAAGAAGAGAGAATGAAACTAAGATATAAAAATTGTCTTAAATCTGCCTTATTTTTACTTGGATAAAATGAGTGAGAATTTGTTAGCAAAAGTTCTTGATAAAGTCTGGCCTGTCACCCTCTTCCTCTTTAATTATTAAATCTCGTGTCAGCTTCCAGAATGTTTATTCCTGCCCAGTCTTGTCAGAGGGCTATCAAACCACACAGGTTTACAGCATCTTCTGTGCAGATTAATTGGTGTCCAGTAATGGAGGTTTTGTACACAAGCCTTTTCATCTAATTGTATCTGCTACATTGGTTACAGGGCATTCCACAAGAACCAAGACCAGGGCCAGCAGCGTGCTAGACAGAGCGACATTTCAGAGGACAGGAAACCTGAGCAGTTTCAGCTATTTCTTCATTCCACACCACAACTCACCTCACCTCACAGCCTGTAGGGCTCTCTGTTGCATTTCATTTACTTTGTTAACTGTTACCCTTCCCATTTTGCAGAGAGAGAGAACGTCATGTCCTTTGTTCCACATCTTCCTGTACAAATCTCATATGAGATCACCATTTTCTACATATTCTTTGTGAGAAAACAACTATCACAAAAATCACCATAGTCCTAGACCCCTTTAAGATGCTGATGTTTTAATACTTTTAATAGGTATTTGACTTTATTTGGAGCGTGGAAGAAAATTAATTTTGCTTAGGAATGTTCCTTTTCTCAGTTCATACATTTTCCTACTCAGTGCTCAGTCACAGCCTCCGCTTTGAAGCAAGTCTGCCTTCAGAAACTGTATACTCACTAAGTTATTAGCAATTCAGTGAGTACCTCTAGCACATATATTATAAAACTTCTCAGAGTATTTCAGTATTACTCTCCAGAAAAAAAAATCTCATAAAACCCCTTCTTTCCGAATTTCTTGTATTCCAAGCTAACAATACCAGAACAGTGGTCAAAAAGCAGATTCACTTTTCTCTAGAAACAAAACAAAACAAAACAAAACAAAACAAAACAAAAACAAAAACAAAACAAAACAAAAAAAAAAACAGGGCAGAGATTTGCCCTGTGTCCAGCATGGATTTGTTATGTTATGTACCTACTCTAAATTGTATATATAATAATTTTACTTTCTAAATATTTTGAAGTCTTTGCTGAAGTTCAGTGTTGCAGTAAAATTAAATATATGTTATGATTTTAACGTAACTTTAAGAAACATAAAATTATTTATGTTAAGGTGTAATAGTTCATACTGCAAATACCTTAATTATAATGTGTCATTTCCTAGAGATTAGTCCTCTTATTATGATGCTTTCAAGTTTTCTGTTTAAATAGTTCTTAAATACAGAAAGAATGCTGTGTAATTCATAGTTTAATCAGGGATGGATGAAAGCTTATCATTTTGGCTAACACATGGTAAGTCATAACTCCAGATGTAAGAGAATATAAATTATGAAATTATATGATAGTTTCACTATATTTTAAATTGAAATCTGAGATTTCAATGTTAGAAATCAAGCCTGAAGGTAACACTCCAGCCATTGATACTGGACATCCTAAAAAATAATCTGATTCTCTGAAGTGCATTGGTCTTGGCCTTATAAAAATGTGGACAACTATGAGGTTTAAGCACAACAGTACAATTAGCTTTGTCAGCAAATAGTAATACCCTGCATCTCATCACCAAAGTTTCATGCTCTGCTCTATTTCCCAGTGTACCCTGGAATTTAAGAGCCATACTTAATGTTAAGGCCCACACTAGTCACACTCTCAGTCTCTGCACTGACCTAGCTGTAAAACAAGTTCAGCAAAGTTTGTTTTTCACGTCTCCTGGATACATCAGGAGGCAAAGGACAGTTACTCCATATTACCTGCTAGGGAAATGTTAGCCATTTCCAAAATGTCCCCCTCCCTGAAAATGTACAGACATTCATTTTTCTAATACTCCCATTAGTAATGATCTGTGCATCCTCAAAATAACTGGTCATGCACACAAACTTACATTCTCATGTTTTTCAGTCTTGCAAGGACTGAATTAACTCCATTAATTTTCTTTCTCTTTTACATATTTTCTATTCCACCAGTAGTAATACGCATTTCTCCAGATATTTTGCAGCCTTTTTTTTTTTTTTTTCATTTCTAGAAATACTTTGGAAATTTTCATCTATCACCCTCATGAATCAAACAAGCAAATAAAAAATTTAGAACAGTAGAAAATTAACCTGAATAAAACATCATTTGACTTTTATTTCCCTTATTCAGAACAATTTAGAATGCCTGAAAGTCATAATTTGTGTTAATGCAAATTATAATGCTGTGTATGATCCATTAAAAAGTTTGAAAACTTATTTGGTCTTCTTGCACACTGCCTTCTGTTGTACTTGAGATGGTCTATGAGAACATATATTTCTAAATATGCCTTTTTTTTCTAACAAAGTGACTTTTGTTCCTCAGCAGGAAGCTGCTGGAATTTCTCCATCAGGAGATCAAATGAAAGAGCACAACATAAAAAGGTTATACCATACTGAGCACAAGGCCTGGAGAGATACTGAGAAAAGCCACTGGTGTAATAGTAATCAAGATGGGAGGTGATACAGTTTTGTAATAGAAAGAAAAAAAACTATAAATGTCATGGGTTAAATGTGAATTAAAATTTGTTTTCCTGTTCTATGTTTAAGATCCAATTGCATTTGCTTCTGATATATGATTATTCTCCTTTTTTTTCTGTTTCTAGATAAAAGATGTGGTAATTTTTCTGAAATAATTAGGACTAGTCATCAGCACAGCATCAAGGGTGTGATCATTACCCCATGCTGCCCTCCATTCCACATGGAGAATATCTCATTTTCCCAAGGAAATGGTAAGTATTTCTTCACCCTTCATACTTATTGTTGCTATACTATGGCAGCCAGAAAGCACAAAGCTTTTGGAAGTATTTCAAATATTTCAAGCTAGAGGAGAATATTAAGTTTTAAGAGAGTTTATCTTGTATGGTTTTGTGCAGAAGAATTGAAAAATTATCTTCTTACTGTTCTCATCCATAAAGAAATCTGTGATACCAATAGCTTTGCACCAGGCTAATCAGATGCTCCATTAAATATTGGTATCAAATTCTAAATACTCTCATTTCATGGCACCACTGACATACTGGAACATTCAATCTAGCAATTAATTAATGTATTTATTTATTGATATGTGATAGGATATTATATGATGTTAAACATGTTTCCCTTTCTATTAAATTTCTAAGGTTTTAATCTGGCCTCTAGCATCATGACTTGTGGATTACTTGGGGCAGTTTCATCAACCTAGCTCCATCTCTCAACTCAAATTTAAACTATCCTCTACCTTTCTCTCAGAGAAAACAGCTCTTTGGGATCTTGCCATGATCTTTCTCAGGCTCACCTTGTTTCTTTTTTTTTCCTTCCATTGTAAACTACAGAATTCTACAGATTCCTAAAATCGCCGATCATTTCATTGAGGAGGTGGAAGGGGAAGAGAGGAGTCACTTGTTCTTTTGAATATGTTCTTTGTTGTTGTTGTTTTCAGGAACAGCCAGCTTTCCTTAAGCAAAATACTATTACTTGCGAAAAACAAAACCTATCTATCTTGAAACGACAGCTGCTTTTTGTGCATGCCTCCATTATTCAGTAGTCACTCAGCCTTTGCAAGGATGCCCCAGAAAGTGCCAAGTCTCAGGGACAGATTTCTTCTCATTATTCTTTTGGATCCCTGAATTCTCTTGTGGTATCTGCCTCCAAGGCAAGGGCAGCAGTCAGACAATCAACATGCTTATTCTCAAATAATTTAAATAGGATATTTCAGAATAAATTGTGAATAGGGTTTCAGCACCTCATTTTCATTACTTCTCTATTAATCCCATACAGCCTTTGATTCATGTAATAGAAGAAAAGATTACATTTAGCATTTATAAAATTAATTGAGCACTTTTAGAGTATACTTGATAATACATGATAACTCCTGTTTCAGATTATATATTTTAGTTCACCAAAACACAGAATTCCTTTGTCTCTCAATCTAGTATTTTATTTACTGCTAGAATAAGATTTTTAAATAGTTGCTGCTATTCATTTCATTGCAGTGGATAAAACTGCAATGCGAATACATTAAAAACTATGATCTCTAAATTTTTTTCAGGATCCTCCTGGGTTAAAGACTGTACATCACTGTAAGTCTGTCATCATCAGCTGTTTCCAAAATAGGGTTGTTGAGCATGTTCTTAATCAGCAGTCTGATTGTGCCAAGTTTTTAAACAGTTGATAAACTGAGATTTCTTCCTAGCCTTCTATCGGTCAGGGGATGAGAATTGCATCCTGCAAGCAAATGGGATTGTAGACAATTTCCATGGAAATTAGATATTTTTTAAAGAAATTTAAGGTGTTGTACTATTCATAAAAACACACAGAAGAAGATTTAAAAAAAGAAAAAAAAAAAAAAGCACAGCATAGGAATAATAATAATGTCCCTACACTGCAGTTTTTATTGATATAAGTGTGGTAAGAGAGATATCATGAAGAACTACGCAGTGCTTTTCTGATGAGCAGAGATATCACAGAACTTCACTGTGGGGCATTGCTGAATACATCAAAAGCATAAGAAGCCCTTCCGTGGTGAGTAGAGACCATCAGATTAAACCATTCCAGACATATATTTAGATACTAACAATACTGCTGACAAGGTATCTCCCTACACCGATAGGCAAGAAACAAGATCCTCTGTCTGAAACAGAAGCAAGAATCTAGGAATATTATACGAGGGCTCTTGTTGGGACAAATATCTCCAGATAAAGTGTAAATGGCTGTCTGTGCAGGTAGGATCATAAGTGAGCTAAAAGGGCAATAGCTGCAAAGATATTCACTGAAGGGCTGAGAAGGATACAATACAATAACACATTCTTTTCAAAATGACAAGAGGACAACCACACAAGTTCATGTGCATGTCCTTGGCTTCTTAATTTCCTATTAAAAATAAAAATAAAAATAAAAACAGGAAAGAAAGGAGGATAATAATAGCTTAGCAGTAAGTACAAATAGGAGTACTATGGACAAAGGTGATACTAAAAAAACTGCATCAAAGGAAGACAAAAAGGATTGTAAGTCCACTAAGCACCTTAAATATTTACAGAAATATCCAAGGAAGTAGGGAGAAAAATGGAGGAGAAGGCAATCTGGATACCAGACTAAAATGATTTAACTGCTGTGCCAGAGATATAATAACTTAAATGAAAAATGAAAAAATAATATAAAAATACATATTATGAACAGTTAGCATTGTTATTCCAACAGTGAAATAAAATTAAGAGAGTTGGGTACTGTAATTTGTAATAGATGTGCTAAAACATATTTCAGGTTACTAAAGGGAATGGCTAATGAAATGTTATTAATCATAGCATCATCTGAACACATTAAGGAACAAAAAAGAAAACTTGAGTGGAACTGCATGATGGTGTGTTTCCTCCTGCCCCTAACTTCCTCCCTCATCCTGGCTGTAATGCCCACAGCTTTGGGCATAGGCAGACAGTGAGAAGACAAAGACACTGATCGGGATTGATTGCAATGGATAATAATTAAAGTATTATCAAGACAGATAATGACCGCAGTATTGTCTCAGACTGGGTACTCAAAGAGCAGATAGCAGACTCCCAGCTAAACAGGTATCAATTGAGCATGTGCTAAATGCTATGACCTGAGTCAATCATCTCACCCCATAAATACAGAGTGGCCCTCAAGGTCTTGAGCTTTTCTATATGGTAGTGGGCTGCACAATAGCAATGGCCCTGAAGTAGGGGTGTCTCTTGAGGTTACCTCTATGCAGAGATCCCTTACATATTGATGTTAAAGTGCCTTGCTAATAGAGGTCCTTGGTAAGTGACTAATAGCTTTAAGTTTTGCAAGCTTCTCTAAGGTTATATCTTAAATTGATTGTATATGTATAATTGACCAAGTACTGAACTAGGAATGGATTCAGCTGCACCAAAGCTCCTTGTCTCTGTGATTCAAGGAGTCTAGAGAACAAAGGGATCTGGACCCTGTGATTCAACAGGAGGGTCTCCTGGATGAGTGTGTTTATTCTCTATGCTGTAAATAATCACGTGTACCTTTCCAATTCAAAGCTTAACCATAAATAAGACAGAGACTTAAAAAGCTTTGTTAGATTACTACATTGTCTGAAAGGTGGATTCATTACCTGGCATGCAGCGAGCTAACCTCACATTATTCAGCTTTAGGAAGTTTATCTGGAGTAGCTCCTCTCTCTTTTGTACTCATCAAGACAGATGCAGACCGGTTGGAAAATCAAATGGAAAGTCTATCATCACAGGTCTAGAAAATCTAGCAACATGAGGAAAGGATAAAGGAACTGGGGTTATAAAGACGAAAGGGAGAACTAATCTTTTTAAGGTCTAAGATGTGCCGGCAGAGGTAACTACTAAAATAGGGGAAGATCTAATACATGGATGTCCAACATTTTGGCTTGTCTGGGCCACACTGATTGAAGAGGAATTATCTTGGACCACATATACATTAACTGTATTATGTGGGATATTTGAGTTCAGTTTTGTGAAATTTATGCATCAAAGTCTGGATTGATGGAAGTGGCTGCAATTCTTAATGTGTTCTCAAGGTGCTTGTCAGAGATTTTTTTGTCATTTTACTCTTCCTGTGTTTCATACTTGAAAATAGTTTTTAGTAAATGTGCATACTACCAAAAAGCAATGACATGAATAAGACATGATTGTGATGCAACTGATATTTTTCTCTGGTAAGATAGGTCTTATAAAAGTCTAGTGAAGAGACATAATCAAACTTTTCTTTGAGCTGAATATCTGATTTCAGCTCTATACAGTCCATTTCTTCTGCAATAAACATGCCAACTCAGTAAATTATTTCATGATATAACACAAAAACCGAATTTAAATTAAATATCTACTTAATAAAAAAATGCATGTCTTCAAAGATGTACATACGTAAGAAGATTGGAATATTATCAGTGATCACTGCACTTTACTCACCAAGTGGCATAAGCACATGCAATGTGTAATACATGCAAGGTTTTGGTTCAATTGAGTGTGTGTGGTGGGCAAGGAGGTGGAGTCAGCACTGCACCATGCTCTCCCCTCCATAATGATCTGCTGCCATCAGTGCAGTCAGCACTCGAGCTACATGCAACTGACTCATGAAAAATACTGTTAAAAATAACAATATTAAAAGTTTGTGATCTTGACGGGCTGCTTGACTAGCTGTCCAGGGTTGCAAGCAGTCCATGGGTTGGGCATGCCTATTCTACCATCTCTTTATCAGGAGATTCTGAACACCAGTTGGAACCCTTTCCTAGGCTTGTGATTCCAGTCCATTTTTTCAAACTGTCCTGAAAAGTGCATTAGATGGCACTATATCTATATGGTTTATGTCCAGTCAGTCTGACAAATAATTTGAGCTCTATCATCCTTCACGGTCATGTGTCAGAGGTGAAGATAATTGACAGACAATTCTCTAAACGTGGGTACACTTTAAAAGCCCATATGGGCTTTTATAAAAGTATACCAGCTGATGAATCTGGAAAATGACTTAAAATAGCAGGAAGAGTGAAAATCAGATTTGATTCTGCAACACATGCCTGAGTAATTCATGCTGACACTGCTTTCTCAAGAAACCTCAGGCTTCCATTTTGTCTGAATTTTTCTCTAAGTATTTTTGCAGAAGTTTTGGAAAAATTATACCAGGTAAATCAAAATGGTATTTAAAACTCTTCTGAATGCTTAGTTGTTGCAATGTACAAAAAACAATTCACACTGAGGATGCAGAATCTTTACAGTTCTGGTGGGTGCATACTTCTTGGTGTTCACAGGGCTGTGTTTAGGCAATGTATCACAATACATAAACTTACTTGCCATGATTTGACTTAGCACCATACTTGTGTCCTTCTCGTGTCTCTGTTTCAGCCCACATAGGGTTCATAGCACACTGATGTTTGGTTGGTGCTGAGGGGCCAGTATAGGACAGGGGGCTGCTGCAGTGCAAGCTTCTGCAGGGCTGCATGTGACCAGAAGGCCTCAGGTTGGACATGCCTGGTTTGGTGTGTACCATTCACATCCCCTGTTCACACTCACTTTGCTCTTAAACAGCAATTGTCATCCAAACTGCTCTGCCAAGGATAGGCTGTGGAAAACTACCTTGATTTAATAGAAAGCATGGGAGTAGGCACACTGATATTTATTTTTATTTTATTTTCCTCTTTGCTTAAACGGACTGATCTTGATCTTACTACTTCTGCTTTCTCAACATAGATGGTTTCAGAACAAGTTTTGTGGTTCAGTGACTTACTTCAAGTGGGATATTATAGTTTTTCTAGCTTTCTTTTTACAGTGTAGCTGTTATTTAAGCTTTATCATCAAATCATTCCACAAACAGTTGAAAGGAGACTTCTGTCTTCTCTCTGTGTGTCATCTAATTGCTTTTTAACTTATTTCCCAAATGATGGGTGGAGGGTTAGTTGTTTTTACCTACCACAATAGTGGAGTGTGGAAAAGTGCAATATTATGAGGGTATGCAAACAAATCCATAAAAAATAATTTCCATTTGGAAATACTTATGTTGAACTATTGAATGTTCTTTGTTTTCTGTATCTGTCCAGTGTAACTACTAACCAAGCTCCTTTAAACTTTTGATAGCAATTATAACAATCACAAAATACTCTCCATCAAAAGGTATTCTGTCGCTTGTAATACTCCAACTTTACTGTAGTGCTGAGGAAAGAAACGAGGATTTTATTCCAAGGGATTTTGTAACTCTACCATCTCCCTCTTTTGCATGATTTGATGCCCTCCTGAGAGCTGTTCTCAATACTGTTCTGCCAGGACGGGGCAAGACTGCATCCTGATCTGGCAGAATGGGATTAGGTGAATGGTTTTCCTTGTTAAACAAATAAATAAAAATCGTTGTCTTCTGTTAGAGGTGTGGCTGGAGCTGATCAGAGCTAGCATGTATTAAGAGCCATTAACATCTGCCTACACCTAAGGACTCACTCTGAACCAGTTAAGCTAACATTTATTTCTTTAAATTTAGTGTTTGGACAATAACTTATTTGAGTGTAGGAACAATGCTATTTCCTTTTTTTCTAACTTGTAAATGGAGTGGAATGAACATTTCGAACTGTATAGTAAAGGAGCAAAGATCCATAAGATACCTAATCAGTCAGTGGTAACATCACTACCAAAAATACTTAAGTCTCTCTTAAAAGAGTGAATAAACATCTGAAGTTGGAAGATTTATACAATCAATAATAATTTCCATAACCCTTGGAGAGTGATGTGTAACTGAATGTAAAAGAGACTATATGCATAAATTCACTCTTTCTTTCCACTTAAGATATTATCTGAGGCTGATCAAAGCCAAAGTATTCTTGAAACTTTTGTAGCTATGATTTATCAGAGTGAGACAATAGACAAAATCAATAAGCAGAATATTCTTTTCAAAGAATAAAGGATGGTAAATATCTCAAAACACTAGAATTGATTTCTGAAACATTTGCAAAGTAAACTTATTTCCACAACATATAACCAAAGATGGCCGTTATATTTTTACTGTTCTCTTATGCTATATCAAATGTAAGGTATGCTTCTCTAGCTACAAGAGTGTGAATGTGACTTGTAACATATGAGTTTCCATTATTCAGAATTTTATTTATATGATAAACTTCTCATTGGTTCTTACTTCTACAAATTGCAAGTAGTATTCATGGTTTTTTTGTTTTTTTTTGTTTTTAATTTATCAAATCAGTGATGCTTTAACAAATGTGTTCCTATGTTCCAAAAACAAGATACGATGGAATACCTAGTTTGCATAAAGAATACTTTTTTTCCTATGAAAAATAAAAAAGGCTGTGTCCCAGCTGGAGAAGAGAATTCCATAAGTTCTTTTGGTATGATAGTTATTGTAAAAACATCAGTAGAACTAAGCAGTGTGAGTCTAAAGTGAAATTTCCTGTTGTCATTTCTTTCTGTTGTTATCAATGCATTTTTTAATCCTGTATATTTTACCAAGTGTGTGCAGGAAATTTCATTTTTCCTTGAAAACACTCTCTTCTACTTTAGCATTAAAACAGGAGTAATGTTTGACAGAAATAATTGAGCCTGGCTAACATTCATTTTCATCAGCGTGAGATGGTGAGCCAAGAATTAAGAGGCTTCCGTCTGTCTACATGTTTCAAAATGTTTTCAGGTAACACTGATGCAATTTGATACAATTCGTGAATGCTGGAAACCTGATCTGTATTTCTTGACCACCCAATTATTTCATAAATTAATTGCTCGCTGGAATGGGAAAGAATCTGCAAATGTGTTTTTAACAGACTGCAGAATAAAAAGCACAAATTCTGTTTAATGTCACAAGAAATTTGATCCCTCAAATGTGTCCAAAGCTATTTCTTAAAGAAAATATGTTTGAATGTCATTTGACTGCAGCAGTTGATGCAGTAGGGCATCTGTTATTCCTTCACACCCAAACATTATTTCCTTGCTTTCACAGTCTGTGAAATTATTTTGTTTGAATTTATAACAATCAGTGTAAACCCACTGGCTGCTTAGCAACACCAGCCTCAAACAATTTCGTGACCTGAATTGCTCACTTTATCAGTATAACTGCATCTCTCAAAAGACATAGATACATAACAGTATTCTTTAATTCAATAAATCTACAGTCTCCTTTTCCATAGCAAAACTTAAAAGTAATAGATCCTTTTTTAAAGCAACCAATATTTAAAGCTTTTCCTTCCTGCCAGATCCACATAAATGTGGGGCCTATGCTGTCTGAAAGCTCTTCAGCACAGTACTAAAATATCATATAGAAAGGCCCAAAGCAGACATTAAATGCCACTGTTGTCAACAATAAGAACAATTTTCTATACCATCTCTCATATGAGACAGCATAGAGAAGCCTGCTTAAAGCTCCAGTCCCTCAGCAGAAAATGTGAGGACCTTGAGAGGTTTTTGTTGTCAGTAGATGATAACATCTTTTGTGGGTGGTTTTTTGTTGCTGTTGTTGTTGTTTTTAAGGTTCAGCAAGAATATGCTCCATATTGGAGTTTCCTGTGCCCTATGTCAAAACAATTCAGCCTGTTTGAGAAGAGGGAAACAAAGAAACATGGGAACCGAATGGCATGCTGCTACTGAGGCTGAATTGAGCAAGCATGAGCATGCAGGGAAGAGCCAATGAGCCCTTGGAGGAGATAGACACTGCTCTTCCTGATACAGTGCCAACGGCAGTGGTGACAAAGAGCCTTCCTTAGTGCCTCCCTGCTAGGCACTGGTTGCTGTCTGGGGCCCAGAAACTGCATCTGAAAGGCTAAGCCCTTTCCACATTTCTGCTGCTTGGCTCTACTGTTCTCATGTGGATTTTTTTGAGCCATGCAAAGAAAGAGTAGGACAGATTTGGCTTCACTGACAGTATTAGGGAGAGCAAATGTAACTGGGTTAAATTGTTAAAATAGCAGCTGGATGGATAAGAGGGCAATTACTCTACACTTGAATCTTAAAGAAGTCAGTCGCCTCACAAAAGCTTTTACCCTCTTTTGGATCTAATTAGGTTTTAACAAGCATTCTATAATTGTGAAAGTAGATAAAAGGATTATAAAAACTGATTACAACAGAGCTTATGTGAAGTGGGCAACAAAATACCTCAGGAACTAATGTTACAACTAGATTTAACATAATAAATATTGGTATAGGAGAGGTACAGATAACATTAACTGAATTTCCAAATGCATGCTTACTGCTTTGTAGATTCAGATGATTCTATGGAGCCATAAAAGAACATAGTTTAAATAAAACTCAGCAAATCATTGTCTTGCCTGACCCCTGAGATGTAAAGATAAGATTTCAAAGAGAGGGATTAAGACCATTTTCTACAGCAGTAGAAAGCAGCTTGCCATCCAGGTAGCCTGTTGTGCACTCTTGTGTATAAATTGGAATGTCATTGTCAAATTTGATTAGTCTAAATGGCAAAAAAGTCCAAAATGGATGTTGCATTAGTATTTTCTCTTTTTTGAGTCTTTAATGTAAGCACCCGCATTTAAGTCGAAGAGAGAATTGTGGTCCCAAATGGATGTAAAGGCAAAGAAGCCATTGGACATCTAAGGCCAAAAATGGTGACTCTGGTTTGTTTATTCACTTAATTGGACATGACTCCAGACCACTGCCAAAAGGGAAGAAGGTATAATTTCAGTTCCTTTACAGTATCTTTCCCATCCCTTCTTTGGGATGAAGCAATGCCATACTTTCCAGGCAATAGAATGCACGTGTTCCATGCTGGAAACATGCTTGTCACACTTATGCATGCAAACTCAGAACCTCAGTTTCAGCCCTGAGTGTTTCTCTGCACGTTATTAAAATAAGAAACCACTAATGAGAAACTCTCCAGCTTTCCTAAGAGAAAGACACGGAGGGAAGTCTCCTTGTGTTTAGGGCTAACCTCTATGTGTGCATCCTTATTGGCAGTCTGGCTCAGTACATCCCAAAGAACTTCCTTGCACTAACACTGGTCCATCAGACACATTCATTCATCGAAATCTTCATCTCTTTGTAGAATGAGTTTTATGCTAGTCTGAGCTGCCCCACTGCAATATCAAACAATCCCCAGTAATGGCTTACAACTTGTCATGATATTCCCATATTGTGCTCAGTTATCAGAGGTGTTCCCTCAGGTCCTCACAGGCTGCTTCACTGAGAATATATCTGCTGCCTTGCCAAGCACATTTCCACAGCATGTTTGCTCTCAGTTTTGCCATTGCTCACCTGCCACTTCACAAATCATCAAATATCTACTCAGGCACTCCAAAAGCAAATTAGCATAATTTAATTTAAAGTCAGAGTGATTGTTCTTAATGTGTGTCAAACTTGAAGTGTGCTGCTTTGGTCTAAGACCTGAAAAAACCTTGTATACCTGGAAGCTTGTCATTCTTGAGCTATTATCTGTTGCTTTAATTATGAACTTTCCTCCACAAGAGAGACTTATTTTTATGTTTAAACCCTTAAAACTCTTCAGAGTAGAGATTTTATTGTAGGTATCTGAAAATAGTATTTGCCAATATAAAAAAAAAATTAACATTTCACTTCAGATTAATAGGCCTGTTTGCTTGAACCTGGATGCCTTGTGAACAATGTCCTCATTGCAACTAATACTTTGCTTTTGCAACAGAGCTACTGGTCTTATTTCAGTGTAAACACTAACATTCCCTTTAAATTTTTCTTTAAGATGCATTAAGGATTGGTTTTGTTTGCAGCTAGGATTGTATTTACCTGTGATAAAAACCCATAAATAATAAATAACCCATAAATAAATATATATAAACCCATAAATTACCCATAAATAAATAACCCATATGAAATGCAAACTTTGAACTTCAGAATCAAATGCACAGAAAATCAGGATATGTTTGAGGTGCCTAATTTGCCCATGTCTTCTTCTCCTGTCTGAAATCTGTTCTCTACATGGGAATATGGCTGGGAGATGCTGACTGAAACTGGAGAAACCAATTCACTGATAGGCGATGAGTGCCATAAACTTATCTGGACAGATATGTTTGAGATGTTCTAATAAGGAGGAGGTAAACAAAGTCATAGAATAATGAAGTATTTAATGTGTGGGATTATTTGATCTGAACAGATAGTTTGAGGTAGCCCTTTTATGCTTCAAAAAATTACATAGTAAGATGTATTCACTGGTGATGTAGGAAGCCATGATTAAACTAATTATTTGAAAAAAAATATATAGGAAAAAAACATTGTATTTCTCTTTATGTAATATTTTAATATCAAATGCCTATAGAAGCATCACAGCCATTTTTTTCTTTTCTCTACATTTGGATAAACTCTTTTACTGTAACACAGAACATTGCAATTCAACAGAAACAATGCATTTCCTGTTAGTTTGTATATTTCTGAAACCCATAATGATAAAACACAGATGTACTCTAATTCCACTTCTCTTCTGCTTCATTAGGAAGGTAATTGGATTCATTCAATATATAAAATGCCATGCCTTGCAATATGCAACGGATCCCCTAAAATAGTTGTCCTGATTTTAAAACAGACAAACAAAAAAAACCCACGGAGTTTATGGTTTAAAAAGAGAAGGAAAACTCATAACTCCCAAAGAGATACTAATTCAAGCTGGGAAGTCTTTAATTCATACTTTAATACAATTATGCAATAATAAGTCTGAATGACAGAAGGGAATAGCCCAGGACTTCTTAAGCTATTTAAATCTTATTTGAAGTAATTTATTTCAGAGATGTGAAAAGTTTCTGTCACCATTTGGGTCATGAGAACAACAAAAAAATTTAAAGGCAGAGGAATGACTGAAAAGAGTGGAGGGGAAAAAACAATTTCCCACTCTGAAGAATAAGATTTTATTATTCTAATGTCTACTTTGAGTCAAAATTAATACCCACCAAGCATATAATACATGTGAAAACTCTATACAACTAAGTGCAGACACCACAGTGTATATTTTTTCTGGCCATTATTAGATTAAGACAATTTTCATAGGGAATATAATGTGCATTAAATTACTTGAACAGAAACAGTACTAGTAGTATATTACTTAAAGCAGTGTTAAATACCTCATAAATATTAAGCAATATTTTCCTGTCTTAGTATTGGTTATTTCCCTATCTTTTATATAGCTTCTTATGTAATTACCATTATTTTAAGGAAGAATATATACAATTAAAGAAACAAGACATTCTGCTTCAATGTGTGTTGTAGCTGCAGAGGAGGAAGTGATGGAAGGAGAACTATTAGAGCTATATGGACCTTGTAACTTGCCCGTAATCTGTATAATAAGTGATCAAAATTGTGATGCTATTTGAGAATTTTTGATATCATAAAAAACAATGATAATATTATGTTTCATGAACAATTTATGTAATTAATAGCACAAGTACAAAATGAAAGTTATAGTTGAATGGTTTGTTTTTTGGGGTTTTTTGGTTTTTTTTTTTGAAAAAAAAAAAAAATCATAGCATTATAATCATTCAGGATTTCAGAGTATATCCAACCCCGAGGAGACAGCAAAGTCTTGCAGCCTCCATGTTCTGCTGATGCTAACTAGAACAATATAGTCTATTATATTACCCTTCTTCAGTGAATTATTCTGAATTTTTTGTATATACAAGAAATGTACTGGCGACAATAAGGGAACCGTTCTTGTCTAAACAGTCTTAAACATCATGGTAATCATAATTATTAACAGGTACCATTTGCACAAGATAGAGTCATTCAGTTTTGCTTACTTGTGCATGTAACATCTGACATAGAAGCATTTATACCTTTGGAGTCCAGCAATAAAGTATGTGAATATTAGCTATAAATTCTTTAACCAGATCTGGTTCACATTTCACTGTCACTCTAGTGATTTAGATGATTTAGACCTCCACTCCCCTGGCTCATCTAGCCATAGCTTGTTCACAGAGTGCTACTCTTCTCATATAAACTCTGTCCTTCTGCTTAGAAATTAAATCTATAAACACAAATACTTTTTCTTTTCTTAGATGGCTGCAGGTCTAACATGGGGCAGCAACACAGCAGCAGTGTGAAGTGATGTGGCAATGCTTAACTTTAGTGATTTCCCCTCTGAAATGTATACAGTCACAAGACTTTTCTAGTGTGTGGGAATTAAAAGCTTACAAATCTCTAAGTATACAGATATGCAGATATCACTCCAGCATGAAACATGCTTATTTGGCTGGACACATGATCTTCAAATGTTGTTTGGAGTATTCCCTGACTCAAGCCCTTTTCAGAAGGCAGCTGGCCATTTCCTTTTCCCAGAATACTGTGGAAGTTTAGAATAGCTCCTCATTTGGCAGGAAGGTGAACAGGAAAAGTGAAGTTAAAAGAAGTTCTCTGCTGGGAATATTCAGCTTACTGAAAAGAGCAGTGAGTGATAGCTGATTTGCGGCCCACCCTGTGAAGGTTGTGTTGCTTTATTTGAAAGCTCTACTTGGGACTGTACTTGGCAGAGCTTCTGATTTATTGCTGGTATCAAAGTCAGAGCACTCCTGGAAGGTATTGCTGGTGAGACCAAACTGGTAGAGCTGAGATAAAGAAGGAATAAAAAGAAAGCCAGTGTAATTCAAGGTTATATGACATGTTCCCAAGGTCTCCCTTCTGGAGATCAGTCAGTAGCAACACAGGATGTCCCTGAGAGAAGTGAAGAAAGTCTCATTCAGTTGATCCTACGAGAACAAATAGATGCATCACAACCTCAGTTCAGAATTATACAGTTTATAAGAGATTAAAAGTGAAAATATGCAGCAGCTGAAAATGGACTGCTTTTAATTCAGTAGTTCTAACCCGAAGAAGAGAAGTGTATCAGCCATAGTTCAGCCAGAAAGCTGAAAGTGCACAACATAAAGATAGGAGATGTGGGTAACCACTGTCTCAGAATCAAGAGGGTAATATTGGAAACTAGATAAGGCAATGCTGCATGGCACTCATGAGGTAAAACTTCAGCCATTGGCTTGCCAGACTTGGGAGAAAGGCTCTGTTTCTCACATGTGTGCAATGGATGTAGGCTTTTATATAGGTAAAGATGTGTTAATGGAAAACAAACAAAATATTTAGATACAATTTATTTTGTGGGAAATAAGAACAGCAGCAAAAGGAGTTCTTTCAAAATAATGTAATCCTTCCTTTTGACTGTTTTGTTACTTACAGAGGTGGAGAAGCGACAGCATGGCCTGGAAGACCAGCCGCATTGTTTACTATAGGCAAATATTTATGAGACCCCTGGGAAGAAAGAGATCAATGAGGAACACAGTCAGGAAGGATGAAAGTATGCTCCAGGGCTTTAGTGGGAGAAAAATCTTTAGAACATCAGCAGCATCTTGAGTCATTTCCATCCCTTAAAAGCATATCCTTTAGTGTGTGCTGCTACTCAGCAAACCATGCTGAGTAAAACATGTCTGGCTTTCATTCCAGCGTACTGTAGTGTCTGTATAACACATTGAAATAACTAGCTATATGAGCAAGAAGCACATGTGAAAGAGGGTATGGAAGTGGATGGGGGCATTGGTGTTCCTTTCTCTGTAAAGGGAATAAAAACTGATACAGGCCAGAAGCCAAATGACTTTGATTTCAATGGTAGATCCAGTATTGGATGTTCAGTGTTCAGGCTTTACTGTAACCCAAATACACTACGTTACTTTTTCATACCCTCTTTCATACCATTTCCTTCAAGAGCATATTTTTTTAAACTGTTTTAAAATGAATTCAAAAAAGTCTGTCTCCAAGTGAGTAAAATGACAGTCATCTGCCCAGAGGGGAAAAATAATGAAAATGATCTAAGTCAGTGAAGTTTAATAAAAATTAATATATAGAAACAAATGTTATGTGACATCTGATATTTCTAAAGTAATTGATTTTCATTTGTTAAATGAAACAACTGCAGTTCAGAATTATGATTTACCACACTTTTTCTTTTATTAGTTTCAAGAAACATGGCTTACACTTAATAGATGTTACAGGCTACCATCATGTTATAAATATATGACTTGTAGAAAAGAAAAGCCTCCAGGAAATGTTATATTTGATGGAAAAAATACGAAAAAATGTCAAACTATTCACTGGATAGTAAC
This sequence comes from Pavo muticus, assembly GCA_016647715.1. Lineage (NCBI taxonomy): Eukaryota > Metazoa > Chordata > Aves > Galliformes > Phasianidae > Pavo > Pavo muticus. The sequence goes on from JACDJE010000118.1 coordinate 105,737, forward strand.
TTTGAATAACTTTTGGTACAGTATGTCTACAGCTATATACTCAAATTTTGAGGTATCAAAATTTATTATTTATTACTGAAAATATTCAGTGAAGTTACTTTAAAGAAAATAGCCTAAGGATTAATAAGAATTAAATAGCTTTTTCTGAACTCAAGACTCACATATCTGTACTTTATGATTTATTAAAGGCTGTTCAGATTTTGAGCAATCTCTCCTCACTATTATTTGTAACGTCCTTGGTATCAGAAGATGGAAGCCAGGACACAAAGAGGACACAAGGCGCAGTGTTTAAGCCAAACTGTATGGAAGAGGGTTGTAGCTATGTATTATCACCTTAAGAAAAATTCTCAGAAATCAACCCTTACATTTATGTTTTGGAAAATAACAATAAGAAAAGCGTACAAGAGCTTTTGTTCTTCCACATCTGAGCTCTGTTTTCCAAAACAAAAGTGATGTGCATAACTGAAGCAGGAGTCTAGGTTAGACTGGACAACGAGCACATGCAGTGGCTCAAGACCTTGACAGTGCATATGATAGAGCAGTGTGGGCAGGATCATGTTCCTGGTCCCCAACTCCATGACCACATAACTGGAGAGATTGTGTCCTAAGGCAAGACAGGGAGACAGTGAAGGAGTGGGGTTCATTCAGCACCTGTTGGACCAAAATAAATTGAGGATAAATCTTATTCTGTTCTGAAGTAGTATCAGATTCCTGTAGGAAAATGCTTAATGTCTTACACTTTCTCATTGCTTTGCTAATTAGTTCCATTTTTTCACTGTGTTAAAAATTCTGGTATTTTATTTTGGAATTACATAATCACAGAATTGTAGGGGTTGGAAGGGACCTCCAGAGATCATCGAGTCCAACCCCCCCTGCCAAAGCAGGTTCCCTACATTAGGTAATTTATAATCGCGCCAGCTGCCGCCGCCATCCTGCTCCGCTGCGGAGCTACAGGAATGCGGGGCCGCCCGCTATGATGGGTGGCCAGACATCCATAACCAGATCTTCACATCTCCTTGTGCTAAATCTTGATTCTGAAGACATTTAGACCAGTGAAGTGTAAGCTTGCCATTGACTGTGGAAGAACCACAGCTCAAACAAAGGTAACATGATTTCTTTATATTGCAAGATAATTTTTGTTACATTAGCAACCTGAATATTCCTAAAAATCTATTTAGATTTGGTATACCGATTTTTCTGTACACACACTGCTTATGCCCGTGAAACAGCTGGCTATTTTAAGTCAAGACTTCTATAGCTGAGGAAATCTCCAGATGTTTCAGAGACTTTTCATCCAGCCTTCATATCTGCTTTCAGTCTTTGATTCCTGAGGCATTAGTTTTGACAGCTGATTTCCTCACTTTGCAGCTTTCTTCCATCTTTTCAATGAATGTCAAGATAGGTTGTCAGGAGAAGTTAAATTCAAAGGCTTTCAACATTGTTTTTCTATCTGCCAGAACTTTGTTGTTGTTTTCTTCTATTATAGTTTGTTTGCCACTTTTTCTAATAAAAGTAGAATGAAGAGAAAATTAAAACAAAACCTGTGATACTTCTATTGTTCACACATTTTATTACTGTATTCAGACTGGCTGGGTAGAATTTTCCTTTGAGGAAGTTCTACTAGGCAGATAAACTACACAAGGATTATGTGCATGTGGCTGCAGTATTAAGGTGCTACAGGTAGAAAATCTTATTCTTGTAGTGGTGGTTGTTTTTTTCTTCACCACTATTTTTCATTAGATATTTTACCTTGTATCTGAAAGTTTAGGAGGAGTAGTCACAGTCAATAATCCAGAAGAAAAAAAATAAGCATCCTTACTTAGTGTGTTTTCAGTTACAGTAAACTGAGTGTGGGAGCAAGGTTTCATGAAGTCCTAAAGAATTTGTCCAACTTATGTTTATTTCTCTATTTACTTTCTAGCTTGTACTTTTAACTCCAAATAATTCTCGGTCAGAGTAAATGTTTATTGTATGGAGTTGAGATCTGTTGCCCGTACCACAGAGTCCGTACTAAAATTGACCTAACCAAGAAAAGAATTAATATGAAGCCATTTCAATATAATCTTTTGTTAGTAGTGTTTAAAGCTCTCTCTCTCTTTTTTTTTTCTTTTAATATGTCACACTTTACATCGCTTTCCAAAATAGAAAGCACTTAAATGCAGTTTTACAGTATAACAGGAAGATGGCAAAGACAGTGCAGCCAGGAGAACAAGCTGTGTGTTCTCACATGCACTAGAAATGGTTCAGATGAATAGGTGGAAGTTCTGGATGAACACAGATAACTTCACTCTTTGAAAATGAGTAAGAAAACTATGGATAAAGAGAGCAAATGGTTCATGGGAGAGCCTGAATTGTAGCTACAGTTCTGCTTGTTATGATCCAGCAGGTAGTTTGAATTAGTCCTTTCCATATATATTTGCATATATGTATGCCTTAGACTTCAGAAAGTAATTAAAGACATTTTAAGACTTAAAGGCACAGGGACAAACATACTTGATTTATCTGTAGTGTGCCTTTTATGGTTTAGCATTAGTTTTGCATGTAAGGCACAACATGGATGTCTTTGCTGAGCTAGGGATTTAAGAAGAAATATAGTATAGGAGTTGTCAGATTACAGGTGTGCCAATTTCAGTGGCAGTAAACTGTGTTATCTTTGAAGCCTTTAAGGAACAGGTAAATTCTTCTTGGGATTACTGGAAGAGGTATGATAGGCAAAGAAAGAGAGAACGAGTTTTTCATATTTTTGTTTTCCTTCTTCAGTTTGAATGTTATGCCAGGCACAAGAAATATTACAGTCACTTCTCAAGGTAAGAATAGCTCTGTAAAATGTTTTCTTTCCCACATGCCACTGTCTGCTATTGTCTGTAGCTCAGAGCTAATTTGGCATCTTCAGAGATAAAAAATGTCATCTTGAACAACACTAAGATCTCTCCCTAATTTTAGTCCAACACTACATTGCTATTTCTGCACAAGTATTATAGACATTTTTATGAATTGTTAAGATTGTGTCAATGAAGTTCACAAGTACTGCTTCTCCTGAAAAATGCTTTTTCCAGACTATAAAAGAGATATGTTCAGAGCATTCCTCTCAATGTTCTTGAGCAAATTCAGAAAGTACAATGTTAATTTAAATATACTGTAAACATTTTTACTGATATTTTACAGAAAGTAAAAAATGATAAGATTAATTTTATTTATTTAAAAGCCACTGAGAGATACTTTGAACTGTGGAAGTGAAATGGGAATGACAGTAAGCAAAAACAGAAAGAATCAGATCTTAAAATCAGAAGTATAACTACTGCAAAAATTTGACAGTTTTCACTTTGTGACATGGACAAAACAAGCGGCTCAGTGATTTTTCAGCTCGATGGATATAGAGGCTATGTATGATGATATGTATGTTGCATCAAATCTAAACATTTACAAAGGTTTTCAAGGGCTCTGATCCAGTTGAAAATATATTCCATACACCTAAATCACTTATGTACATTTAGAAAGTCCCAGTTTAGGCATGGAACTTAATTCCAAGAAGCTAGCCTGGTATAACATTTTATAATTCTGATGTGGGTATATAAAGAGTAACTGTCTTGTTCTAGATTAAACAGCTTTAAAAATGAAATTACAGTGTCTGCACATGGAAGATATGTGCAGATGTCTTCAAGAAATACTTTTGAAGTAATTTACTAGTGAGAATCAAAAACATTCTGGGAACTAATGGGAAGTTGGACCTTGTACTTAGCAATGAGTAATGTATTTGGTTAACTGGATTATGGCCTATCTAATTCCAAAATATAGATTGATGTCTTCATGAACAAAATGTCTTCCTCAGAGCATCCACAATTAATTTTGTTCACTGAGCTGAAATCCCCAGTCTTAATTGCCCTGCTTGTTGGATGCCTATTTGCAGCTGGTGGTGTTATTGCTAAATCTATATCCATCTGTTTTATTAAGCCCATTTCTTTTTCCTTAATGATTGTTTGCTGTACTCATTCTCCAGGTCACAATCAACATGTGTTTTCAAGTTATGGTATTTCAAGAGGCAGAAGATTTATTTATTTTCCCATAAGATAACTTGTGTGGAAAAAAAATCTGAAATATTATGATAATGCTTGTGGCCCCAGACCTTACCCAGCCAATTCTGATCCACATCTTGTCCACTGAGCATTGATTCCCCCATGAACTACACAGCTTGCTTTGCCATCAGTCTATATAGGCTGAAGGTCTTTCTCAAACTTACTTTTATTTTTCGTAAATGGTTCTATTAGTTTCAGCAAGGGAGTGGGACAATTGCAAATTAATAAATCTTGTAAGAGTGAACATATATGGTGGCTGTGATCTGAAAAAAATAATGGCAATATAAATCCTTTCCCAAAGTCGTATGCTTACATCTGATTCTGGGGAGAAGAGAGAAAAAAAAAAGTTGTACCATACTTCTGCAGTTCCTGAAAAATGACAAGAGGTTTTGCGGACTATGTTTGCACCATCACATGAAAAAATAATAATAATAAATGAGAGGACACAGGGGCAAGCAATGTAATTTTAGATTGAATTTGCTTTCCTTAATACCAGGTTAACTTCTTCAGTGTAATTGCACTATGACCATCTCCATAACATTGATGTTAATTCTTCAGTTTACTGAGATGCAGAATGCTTGTCACAAAATTTCCCAATTCACGGACTGACTTTAGTATTTTTCAGAGAATTCAGTCAGAAATGTCCTGATCCAGAAACATCTACTTCATGTTGATTGCTCTTTGATATCTCTCATATATTGATTTGCAGAACCCTAATGATCACCTGTACTGGTCAATTCTTTTGTTTTGCAACAATAGTGGAAGAGATGTTAATCAGGCTGCGACAAAACTAGATTTTTTTTGCATAGGAAAACCATATTAAACCTTCTGAGCTCTTTTTGGAGTATCAGTCACTACATTGTACTTGCTTGTAGATAAGACTTTTATTATCTTATCTGTTCCTTTTCCAGAGTACAGTCATAGTGAAAATTCAGTAGCTTTTATATTACAGCGTGCTAAAATACTGACAAAAAATGGAAAACACAGGACAAGAAATTCTGTTTATGTGGTACCTTCCCTTGTGAAAATGCAGCTTGATTTCTTCTTTTTTCTTTCAAATGGAAAATTCCTCCAAATTTATCAAATTGTAGGTTTACATAGCTTTAAGTAAGAACAGATTAGGAATTTAAACCACATACTGGATGATATTTCATTCATTAATCAGATAAAGTCAATACATTAATTAGTATTGTACTTAATCAGAACATTACCTTATCATTAGAATTACAGTTTTTGTAAAGCAGGTCAAGCAAATGATGGAAGATTGTATCCTGTCTGAAAGAACATTATGCTCAATGATGGAAAAAATTATTACTACAAATGGTGATTTTTCCAGGCTAAAGAAGAAGAAGAAGAAGAACAACAACAACAACAACAACAAAAAAAAAAAAAAAAAAAAAAAAAAAAAACAACAAAAAAAAAAAAAAAAAAAAAAAAAAAAAAAAAAAAAAGAAAGAAAGAAAAAAAGAAAACAAGTAGGAAAGAATGAGAATTATACTAAGACTGTTTTTCTTCTGGTAGATATAAGGAAATAGATTTTCTGTTGAAGTGTGAACTGTCACTGTTCATATAGAAAAGGGAAGAGTCAAGAAGGATGTGTTAATCTTAAAATTGTTTTAATACGTAGAATTGATTTTAATGTCAGCTCAAAATCCTTTCACACTGGCATTGAATACTGGCTAAAACTGGCCCTTCGCCATGGATCAGTCCAGTTCCAGAGGTGATTGGAGGTCAGCCTCCCACCTCCATCTCATACCCCACTGCCCTCTGGTATCCTGGAAAGCCACTTGGACACAGCGGCCAAACAACTCCCTGCTCATGGCATCTTAGCTTCCCACAGGCCTCTGTGCTGCCTCTCAGGGAGTGGTGGAAGCAGTCAGTCTTGAGATGATGCTTGTGAAGACCTGTTGAATAAGATTAGCAGCTATACTACAGACTGGAAAGAGAGAGCCAAGGAAAGAAGTATAGACCTAATACGTTCATTAATGGTAATGGATACAGCTATTATATTTATAATGTTGTTTTTAGCAGACCACTAAAATCAGGCAGTTCTTAAATTGGCAAGTATTGACTGTATAATCCCTCTGAGTTAATATTCATCTGAACAGGAATTAAACTATACCAATCCTGTAATTCAGTATTCATCAACAAGATTTAGTCATGCAATTCAGGATGTTTACCACCATGAAGAACTCTGCATAGATAACTGGGAAAAGGGACCATATAATTACACAGGAGAAAATTTGTTTCCACATCCAGTGAGTTTTTCTAGCTGGTAATAATATCAACATATAATTAAAGTGAGCATTAGCAGGGAAGGAATTGTGTGACTTAATGTGTTGTGTTTTTTTTATCATTGATTGACCTCTGTTGCCCTGAATCATAAGATTTAATCTGAATTTTCCAAATTATTTTCTTTCCTTTTTCCTTCCCCCCTTTTGTTTTCCCCTCAGTGTGCTTGTTATTCTAGTAATTTGCTTTGCTATTAGGAATACAGCCAACATAATTTACTAGTAAGGACCTAATTTACACAGTGACTTTTATCTTACAAAAAGAAAGTTCTGTGGTTGCTTTTACATTTTCTCTAGCAGCTGTTCCAATGACTCAGGACGCCATACTCTGAACAAGAAGTTATGACTACTTCTCAAACTTAATACCTGTTTTTGTAAAAATGTTCCTCATTACACTGGACCTGACTCACAAATATTTCATTAATGGCCCATCTGAGTCATTAAATAGTACTAAAGTTTTCCTATTGTGCTTAGAAATGAATAATTCATATCCTTTACTAGAATAAATTAGGATGATGAGTATCAGGGAAGAAGAAATACACTGTTGTTTTATATATTTTACCATTTATTGGCTACATGATTCTCTTCTTTATTTTTGGGAGATAGGGTGGATTTTGTTAAAATATATTACGCATATCTATGAATAAATACATATGCATATGAGACATATGGATCAAAATAAACAGATTTTCTATGTGCTTGTGTGAGTTTTCCTCCACACACCTGCACTTGCTCAGGGCATTTTAAGAGCTTGAAGGAAATAAAAAACTCAAGACCACTTTTGATCTGGGAACGATTGCTTGGAGATGCTTGGGTCTTGTGTGTACTGTCATTTTCTTAAGTGAGTTGTAAAGTGAGGTTTCAAGGTACTTGCTAACACATCTCACATGAAGAGGATGAACCACAAGGAAAATGTCCTTTTGTCTCCTAATGAACCACACCTGTAAGTCATTCCTCATGCTTTCTGTCGATTTATTATTAAAAAACAGCCAATACAAAACAGCAAAAAAAAAAAAAAAAAAAAAAGTTAGTGAAGTTTGAATATGTTGCTGTCAGTCAGGCCATCATCAGCTTCTGTCTTTGCTTTGAGATTATCCCTATCTGCAAGTTGGGTGGTCCACAGATCACCACATAAAATGTTCCGCAAGCAGGAGAAGAACTAATGTTTGCGTGTGGAAAACTACGCCATCCCAAGAGGGAAAACTTCACAGACTACGTGTTTAGGATAACCAGAGCAAAGTTCTTCATTGCTTTTACTGAAACTTAGCAATTCAACATTTTCAACTGATTTCAATTATAATAAAATACCCAATTTTATTAAAGAAAGAGAAGAGTTAACTGCTGAAAAATGCAGAAGGTATTCATTTCAACATTAATCTACACCGCATTACGCTATTTGCTGGAAACAAGAGAAGAAGTGTGTCTCAGTCAGTTTAATTAATTTGTGGTCCACAGAACTGTAGAAAAAAAAAAGATTTATTCCTGGAGGATCTAATGGGGTATTAGGGTTTGATGAAAAGTCTGCTTCCAGCTTGTAATGCATCTTTAATTATTGCATCATTATTTGTAAGTGTTGCCAAACATCCATAAAAAGCCAATTCTGCTTTAAGTTAATTAAGTGGAGATAGTGCTCCTGTTGCCTTCATTGCAGATGCACACTGATGCCCAGGTTGTTCTGCACTCCTCCTTTATGTCTGCATATGCTGTGATGCTCATGTGTAGGGTCTGGTTGGGCCTTCACCTCATGGTGGGTGCCAAGGGGCTCGTGTGCAGGCAGAAGCTTCCCTGTCCCCTTTATGCTGATGGCCTCCACCTCCCCTTGCACTTCTACTGAGAAAGCAGCCCAGCTGCCTTCACATCCTGCCACAGAACCAGCCTTGATGCTGGTGAAAGGAGATAGGGAGAAGACACAGCGCAGGCTCTATTTCAACCAGTTCAGTCATGCCACAAACCTCTTCTGTCAAAAGAAAGGATTTGCAACTGAAGGAAAAAGTGTATTTTACTTGTACCTGCTGCATTTTACGGAAGAGCACTCCCAGCGCATGTAACAGAGGGATACAGGACCCTACTTGGCCAAAGGATGTGGTACAGTCATACTGAGGAGGCTGAAAGGGGCTGGGGCATGCTGTAGGTCAGTCATCTCCTTATGAATATACTCCCTGTCACACAAGACTATCAAAGAGAGTTACAAGAGGTGTAACTAAACACTGATGTGTTTTCTCTGTATCTACTTTGCAGCCAGAAGAGTGATGCTCAGTTCCAGTACTGTACCAGTGAGGAAACTACGAACTATCTAAGTAACAAAGCCTTCCTCTCCTTCACCCTACTGCCCCTTATTTTTTAATCTGAAATATTGCAATTGTGAAATTGAAAGTAATTCTGATAAAGTCTGTGGCTGGAGAGGAGGAAGAGTTTTGAAAAGGTTAGCAGGTGAAACAATCAGTTTAGCTTGGACCAAACTAAACAAGATAGAGTAGGAGTAGCCATGTAAGAACTGCATAGTGTTCTTGATAAAACAATATCTTCTGAGCCAAGAAATGAGAAAAAAATACTAGCTTCTGTCTTCTGAAATTTTAAAACTCATATATATATATGCATGTGTTTGCATATATTCATGTGTGTGTGTATAGACACACACACATATATATATACACACACAGAAGTAGCTATGTATTCTACCTTCCTTTTGTTCTCAGTGCGTCTGTCTCCTTTGCTTGGGAAAATAATGCCTCTGTGAACAATTACACTAATCTCATAATAAAAAGAATCATCTAGTAAGAGTCACGCATCATGCTGAACTTGATTTCTTATTGTAGAAGAAATTATTCTTCTCCAGAACTTTTGCTGAATATGGTATTTTACCACAGTAACAAACAAAGAAGTGATGCTGGAAACCATTCTTTGTCATCTTTGTAGCTCTCTCCAATTCCCACTTGACAACCCAATGATTTAGATGCAATAAATAATGTTTACGGAAGATCTTTCTCTTTTAATGACAATATTTGATAGCGTAATCTGTTTTGTTTGCAACTCTGCTGCATTTTCATTAGCTGATGCTTACTTCATATGAATCTTTTTTTGCCATATATCTATAACAGAAACAGAAGAGATGTTGCAGACAGAACATATTTCTGTATCTCACATTATTTAGCACAGAGAATATCTAGCTGTCTCTATAGATTGAACAGATAAATGAAGCTATCATCAGTGAAACTGAAAAAGTTACATGCCTTCCTAGCAAATAATCAATCTTCGTTTCCACTTAATCTTACTTGCAAACAAGACAGACTTCTTTCAGGCTTTTAACTGAGAGCTGAAGTAAAAGGACATTTCTAGATATTTATCTTAACATCACAGTCTGAAGACCTTGAAAGAAAACAAACGTATGTAGAAAAAAGGTTAGTATCAAAGTACTGACACGGAGGATATATGTTTATCTGCAGAGGGGTCTGCAGCGCACAAATACAACAGAAAACATTTTCTCACCTTCTAAGAGAAGAGACATGCTGCCTTATAATTTAGTCCTAGGTTGAATTAAGTCTTTTGATCTGATCTGAGCTATTATAACGATAAGCTTCCATGTGGACATCTAATGTATCCTTCTATTGTCTGCCTGTTGAGAGTGGCTTAGCTTAACCAATACTTAGTACTGAGGGTTTTCATTTGTACAGAGAAGTGCTTTTGCCAGCAAGGATACCATAAAATGGTACTTGAGACTGAATTAACTTTTCCACCAAATGGGAACTTTTAAAAGTTGGTCAGAAAAGTAATAACAATTGGGAAAAATAGCATACCTACTGATGGATCTGTGATATCTCTAAAACTAAGAAAACCTCCACTGAAAGTGGAAGTCTTTCTCAAACCTTCAATTAATAAGAAACTGTGTGGAAAATCCCATTTTCTTTTTGAAACAATCAGGTTTTTTTTCTGTCTTGAAAGAGCATTCTAATAGATAAATATGAATTTGATGTTTGAGTATTGTAGCTGGAAAACAAGAATCACTTTTTTTTTTTTTTGTGCTGAAACCGCAGGTATAAAAGGTGTTAAGAAGTGTCTTATTTGTGTTCAGTCAACTACATGTTAAATAATTTCTTCAAAATAAATGCTATTAAAAGCTTAAGAAATTAGATCGGAGAATGCATGCAGAAAATACTTAGACCTGGTAGGGCCAAAACCACTATTAGAACAATACTGAACCATATAAGCAAGCTATTTTAAATCTTAGAAACGTGTGTAATACTATAAATATTAACCAAAAATATAAATGTAGGCATATTTGCCCAAGACTTAGACTTGAGAACTGCAAAATTGGTTACAGTGAAAAAAAATGAATGCAGTAAATAATTTTTCTTTTTCTTTTTCTTTTTTTTTTTTTTTGAAACTACATGTAGTGTATTCATGGCAGCATATCTCAGCGAATGAATAAAAATTATAATGGATAATTATGAAAGCTATTTTTTTCATCCCACTATATAATTTTATGAAGAACCAAGTAGACTAAATTATATACCTTATACCATAAAGTAAAATATTTTTTTGAATATTTCAGTAACAGTGCAGAAAAAGCAGAAGGCTATTTGGGGAATGACATTATAGAGAAGAACCGCTCTGTGGCTGATGATTTTCTGCAGTCATAGCTGATTTCTACACAAGGGGCAGTGACCTTGGATGATAGAGTATGCATGTATTCCAGTATTCCACACTTTCCTGCACTGTACTTTCAGACCCGCTACAACAACATACCTACATCATGGTTTCTACTTTCTTCTATCTCTACATATGTAATTCTGAGGTGGCTCCTCAGAGAGGAGAAAGGGATGAAGATGTATTGCTCTCAACGCTACCAGCATCACTTTGCAGGATTGATTGGCATACTGTAGGAAAAGATACATGTGCAAGGTCCACCTGGTAAACGTCTAGCTTTTCTACATAGAAAGCAATCTTTTTGTAATCCCTACAGTAATTGCTGCTATCATACAATCCATCCTATAAGTCTGCATAACTGCATAAATTATGCCAGCCTAACAGCAGGTGTAGTACACAGCTCCTGCCTGATCCACCCATAGTAATGTAGACACCAGGGAGAGCTCCTTTCTCCCCTCTCCCACCCTCTGCAGATCCAGCAGATCTGCACCTCGCATTGGTATGCAGCGGGACATCTTTCCTGTCTGTATTCCCACAGGAAAGCATACATCAGGGCTCATTGGTAACATCTAGCTAAGAAAATCTGAAATCCTCTCTAATTTTTATAAGTTTTGTAAAAGTTGTCCCCTGTAGGTCTGATTGTTACCTTCTGCCTGAAGGTTTTGGAAAGGGATGGGGAATTGAGGTAGTACCATGGTACAGGGAACAGACTGATGACAGCTAAAAGGGACACTAGAGAGAAGCAGAATAACAACTGGGTGTTTGAGATCTAATGACTGGGGAAACAACAGGCACTGCTAATTACATCAGACCTGTAAGTACTGGCTAACTGCTCAAGGGAACAAGAGTTTCCCTGAAGCAGCACAGCAGTAAATTGTACAAGAACTGGCATCAGCCCAAAATTAACGATGTGTAGCTCTGCAGGGAAACAATTTCTGTAAAATTAATGAAAAAAAAAAGAGGAGTTTTTAAACTGAAGGTGAACTAATTCTAGCAGAGACAGAGTAAATACAAGAAAATGTTAAATTCCTGTAGTGTGAAAGGTAGAAATTAAACAGAATAAAACATAAATACGAATATTATGCAGGCAGTTGAAAGTTTTTCAGATAAAGCTTAGATGCATACATTGCTGCTTCTGCAAAAGATCATGGGTACCATAATTTTTACTGAACTATTAAGTATTGATTGAAACTTGACCTTACACAGGAGACCACTTGGGATTGCAAACGTAGATGCTCATGTTTTATAAATCTTGGAAAAGCTCATTCTTTTAGCATTGTGGAGCTGATGCTGACAGAGTCAAAGCACAGCTCTGTCAGGGCAGTGATCTTTACAAAACAGATGGTAGAAAGAATGCCATATCTTTCTTGTGTCATGGCTCAAAGAGAAGAGCAGCTTAACAGAACTCCTCCCTGTACACTGCAAGTGAATATCTCAGTTCCTTCCAGTCTTTTCTAGCTATCCTGCTGTACTGCATATCTGCCAAGAAAGAAAGCATAGATAGCCAAAGTCTTCCAGCACTGTAAAACTGAATTTTAACATGGCAGTGATAAATCAGTTTTCCTGTCTGCAACATGCATAACTGGAAGTAACCACACACCTTGGCTGCCTCTGCAGCATCTGGAAATTATAGGGCCTATTCGACTTGCCCACTACACATGCACATCAAAAATGAAACAGAATTAGAAGTTCAACTGAAGTAGTATGTCACTGTAGATGCCACTGACAGTCACCAATATTTGCTGAACATTTCTGGAGACCAAACAGCAGATGCGAGTGCAGTGAGGTGGTGGGTGCTGCATTTCAGCATTGGCAACAGTGAAGTGAAAGACAAGCCACGTTACAGAGAGCCATGCAGATTTTTTATTTTTTATTTTTTTTAAACGAGTGTAGCATGCAAACTCTTGATTATCACTGGCAAAAATATATAGCTAATGGTGTGGTTATGTTGAAAAACAGTGTTTTGTAGCTGAGAATTTGCCCTATCAAATAGCGTTATTGTGCTCTTCATAGCTATTGTAGATGGTAATAAATAGGAGGCATTACTTTCAGGGTGACCTATGTATATGGTCTCAGACTCACCTGCTGCACCATGTCATTTCAGGGCAGTTTGACTCTCAGATCCAGAGTTCAGATGGTAAAAAATGGACTTTCAGTTATTTTTTAAATTCCTCCTCCTAAATCTGAAGGATTTTTTTTTCTTGAAATTCAGAAACATTAGAAGTATATCTTAGGAGAATATTTTACATCAGCAGAATAACATCTCAGCCGAAGAATAACAGAAACCTAAGCACAGTAGTGAGATCCCTGAAGATCTCAGAAAATTGTAGATTTCAGATACATATATTTATTTGAAATAAAACATTTTTTTTTCTTAGTAAACAAGCAATTTAATTATTCATAGAATTTTTTATAATTTGGAAATAAAATAGCTTTCTCAGGGTTTTAACTGACACTGTCAGCTACACTGGTCACTCTAAGGGAAACCATTTTCTTGGTATCATATCACTTCATAAGCCATTCTTCATTGTATTGTAATGATTACAACTCACCTATGATGCCAACCTTTAGCATTTCTGAAATACAATTTCAGTGGTCCATAGCTACAAAAGTCTATGAAACAAACCTGCAAAGCAGATAAAATCCTTATCAACAAGAGGAAAATTGAGAGGCAATTACAGAGATGTTAATGAACAAATAATTGTCTCAGCAAATCATCTGAAGCTGCTACTATTAAGTTCTTCAACAATTATACCTATGAAGTGCAATCTCATGGTAAGGTAACTGTTTCTTATCTGATTTCTATAATAAAATGCTTATTATACTACGTAATGGAGTAACCAGAGCCAGTAGTGTGTAAAAGCTAAGAGAACTTGCTATAAAGTTTCTGGGACAAAAATGAACATGGGTCCATTTAGAAAATATTTTTATTTTTGCTCGACACTTTTAAACATCTCACTTCAGTTAGGTAAGTTTTGTCCTTTATTTTCAGGTACAGTAGGTAGGATTACAACTACTGCCTTAAAGAATTCTCCATGTTTTGTATACTTGCTTAAAGTTGACACTGCTTCCAAAAGATGCCCCTTAATTTACAATCCTATTTGTATTTCAAAATAATCTAGATTTCCACTGCCTAGGCTAACAAACAATTCATAATTTAAGTAGAGTGCATGAAATTATATTCTTAGTGCCACAAACTATTATTTTAAGGTATTTGTGTATTGTTTTCCCATTTGGTTTTCAAGGATCACAGTAATTTAGATTAGAATAGAGAGAGAAATTACAGTAGGTGGCATAGAAATAAGTTTATTATTATATTAGAGCAAGTTCCATCATAGCTGAATTATACTTGTTTGAATTGGTTTAATAAAAGCACACAAGAATTTGTGACTCACAGGCATTAAGATGCTAAGTTTTCTTGAACTTGTATTCTCAGAAATTCTTTTGTAAGGAGTGGTACATATAATCACAATGCTAGTTTAGAAACTAGTTCATCTCCGCTTGCACATCCTGTGCTTATTTCACTAGGACATGCTAATGTCTGCTGTCTCTTTGATTCTTTGAGGATGCTAGCAACTAAATTCCATTAGTCCAGAAAAAAAAGAAAAGAGAAAAAGAAAGAGAAAAGGAAAAAAGCTATGAATTTATTATTTATATTCCTAATCTGGAAACATAGTGCATGAAATTCTCCTTTTATTTTCAATTTCAGCAGTTTTATCTACCCATAAGTTGAAAACTATTGTATCCTGCCATATTAGGGAAAATGCTCTTCAGATGTGGATATGGTCTGCTAAGAATTTTCATGTAAATATGCTCTTCTCTGTGAAGAATGCACTCTAATTTATAAATCAACAGTCAAACAAACACAAGACAAAGTAAGACATTTATGCAAAACAGAAGTCACAATTAATGTCAGGATGCTACAGGCAAGTATTGTGGTGAATTAAAAGTTATGTGTACCTATAAAATTTACCGAACCAGGGCTATGCGGGAAAATAATGATAAATTTCACAGTTAGCATCTGAAAAAAGATTCATACAAACACATTCACACACAAACTACAAACGTGCCCCTCAAATTGCTCTTTACAATGGTTTCTTGCTTTTGACAGTGTTTTGGAGAATAATAGTATGTAAAATACATAACTTCTTTTGTTCACGGTAACAATCACAGGAATCAAGCAGCTAATGTTCCCAGCCATCTTTTGATGTCATGGGGGAAAAAAGAAAAAATTCCTCGTGGGCCCATCAGAAAAGAAGGCAAAATTAGTTACAATTAATTGCCTTGGGAGGATGACTTCTCTCTGCAGAGGCTACATAGCAGCCCCGAGATTTTGTCCTCATTCAGCTATTTTTAGCCTTTACGAATGACATTATGTAGTATCTATCCTATATACTGTTTGCCTTAAGAGATTCTTCATAGAAGCATTATAGGAGTGCCATAGATATGGGTTTCTCCACACTGATTCAATGATTTGTCGCTAAGAAAATTTTACATTAAAAATTATTTCAAAAGATTAAAAAATTCTAAATAATATGCATGGAAAATTCAGCTAAATAGATTTTGTTTATGAAATCCACGATCACTTAAAAGTGTACACTATAGTGTCAACATCCCTTCTTACTACAATTCATTATGTTAATGAGATTCTCAAACAGAACAAAAGCTCTGTCAAGACAAACATTTATTCAATATTCTTGACTTCAGTATTTGTTCTAAACAAAAGACGTTCTGTAAAAGAAGAATACATAAAAACATGAATGATAAACTTTGATAAAATTTCTCTAAGTGTTATCAAGGGAATAATGTTAAAATATTTTAAGTTTCTTTATCATACATAGGCTTCTTTTAAAAAATCCACAGATTTAGGAAGAATGGAGTGAAAAACTAACACTTCAGGATGCACTGGGAATGAAGATAAATCATTTGAATTCTAAGTGTGGTTTACAATGATAGTAGGATATTTGCAGTCAAGGCAACAACAAGAACAAATATGGTGGTGCTGAGAGACTGAGACAAATTTTTCTTGGATTAGTTTTCAGAGTTAGCTGTGGACCAAGAATACTGAATGCCAAGCATAGTCTCACCAAGAGTCTTCCAGGAAAAGAAATATTTCTGAAAGGAATTGTAATTCCCCTCCCCCTCATTAAGTACACAATCTACTGGTTTAAAAATTAGCATGTAAAATATGAAAAAGTTACAGAGGAAAGTTTCAGAAATTTAGCAATTCAGTGTTCTGAATTTAATTTGTTCACCTCTTTTGTCTCACCAGACCAGAATATTGTGAATAAATTCTGAACAGCAAGGAAGGACTGTGCTTTATCTATCTGCATAGTATGTGTGCACTGCTATTGCCATGGTGGAACACTGAATTGATTCAGATTTATTAATGACAGTTCAATTTTTATAGTCATAGTACAACTGCCTCTAATCTTTTTGTTTTACAGATGAGAACTACAGCATTTAATTCTTCTGGAACGTAGGGAAATCTTATTGCATATAAAGTATAAAATAATTGGCCTATTTGAATACTAATTACATGTAAGAGTCTTACTTCCCTAGATAGAGAAATTCAGCTTCAAACATGGATTGGAAATAAACTTACCGCAATACGTCTGTGAGTACAAATACATACATTAATGAAGAAACAAAAGCCAGTAAAAGTTGACAGGTTGTGGGAGGCCAGAGAATAAAATAGACTGAGATGAACTCAGAATAGTTTCATGTTCTGAAGTGGGTAATAATAGAGATATGATTGCTAATGTACTGGGATCCAGGTCTTTCTGATCTTCAAAGATCAGAAATCACTGCAAAATTGTATGAATGTAACAGCATGACAGATAGGCATCTTACTGTGTCTGTAGTTTAAAAGATAAATTTGTTTCTCATGTCTTTTCTCTCTTTTCTCATCATTAAGATCATTTTGGTACTTTTCGTATCTTGCTTACATTTAAGATGAAGAAGGAATTCAGTTTCTGCAGCAGTTAGGAAGCAGGATGTTTTCTTGTTGAGAAGGAATCCTAGGTTATGCCTTTTATGCTGATGAGCCTCAGTTTGTCTGACATTTCTACTGTTTGTCACAAACAGTTATTGCACCAGTCAGTCTCTCAGCAATCACAGAGCACTATCTGAATTGATGGAGGACTTGGAAATAGACACCTAAAACTGTTTTTGCCTGCAGCCCAAAGCTTAGAAGGAAAGGTAAATCTCTGCTGCAGGATGATGACAGTAAGCTCTGCAGCTAGTGACTGGATCTCTGATTTATTTTTTCCAGATTGAATGGGATAAATTTTCTGATCATTGCTGGCCAAGAGAAAACATATTCCAGTAAATAGTTCAAAAAATACTAAGAATTCAGAGACCTTAATTCTGATGAACAAGAAATGTAGATGCCTTTAACAAAATAATATGACAAATGAAAAAAAGCCTCTGAAATAAACAGTCTCTAACTACTCTGAATCTTACAAATGTAAGAGACAATGCCTAGAATTGATGGATTTTTTGATATATGATGAGTACTACTTAGTTATAAATGAATAATAAAGTATTCATGCCAGAAGAGATTAAGCTGACTTGGAAAAGCAGAGGAGCCCAGAGAAAGCTAGGCAACCATTTATGAAAATGTTTGCTTCTGTAAAGACATCAGCAGAAGCAACATATCTTCACAGAGACACTGAGCACTCCTCCTTGCTGCTGTTTCCTCACCAGACCATTAATAATTTTTGCAGTCTGGAACAAATAATTTTAAATTTAAAATATTTGTAGAATACAGGGATTTCCTTCTCACATATACATAGAATTTCAAAAACGGTACAAGGAAACTTCATACCTACAGCCAAAGAGAGTGGAAAGGATATTGTACTTTGACTGGGAGTTTATATAGATTTATATCTTTGCTGCAAAGTGCAAGAGCTGCTGATAAGGAAACAGGGAGTAAAAGACAGTCCCTGTCACTGACAGGATAAAGCTCCTTGATCCCAGGAACTGCAGCCTCCCTCTGCATCTTGCTAGGTACAGTAGCTACAGGGTCAGGCAGCTTCTTTGCAGTAACTTCTTATTCTTAGTCAAAAGGAACACCATATTCTGTATTTGTTTATTTTTAATATTTTCCCAGGCTCCTGCTAACATCACTTATTTTAGGCATCACCTGATCATAGAATCATAGAATTGCTCAGGTTGGAAAAGACCTTAAAGATCATCGAGTCCAACCACAACCTAACCATAGTACCCTAACAACCCTTCACTAAATCATGTCCCTGAGCACCACATCCAAACGGCTTTTAAACACATCCAGGGATAGTGACTCAACCACCTCCCTGGGGAGCCTATTCCAGTGCTTAACAGCCCTTTCAGTAAAGAAGTTTTTCCTGATAATCAACCTAAACTTACCCTGGCGCAACTTAAGGCCATTTCCCCTCATCCTGTCACCTATTACCAGCGAGAAGAGACCAACCCCGCTCTAGCTGTAAGCACCTTTCAGATATTGGAAGAGAGCAATAAGGTTTCTCCTCAGGCTCCTTTTCCCCAGACTAAACAGCCCCAGTTCCTTCAGTGGCTTTTCGTAGGGCATATTCTCCAAGCCCTTCACAAGCCTTCTTTGGACCTGCTCCAGCACCTCACTGTCCTTTCTGTACTGAAGTGCCCAAAACTGAACACAGTACTTGAGGTGAGGCCTCACCAGATCAATCAACTACATTAAATCAGTACAAGGTTTTCTTATGGCCCTCAACAAACTAATCGCTAAATCCTATACTTTTCTGTGACAAAAGCCCTAATTTCTATTACCACAGCCATTTACCAGAGCCACTGCTGTGTAAAGGCATTGTGTGGCAGCACCTGGAATGAAAGCCTGAAAGCGCTGTGCTCTAAAGAAACCATCATGAGAGGTTCAGTTTAGCACAGACAGCAAGTGTTACACTTCTCGATCATACCTTCCTTTCAGAGGAATTCAAATCTGTCACTGACACTGTAGGAGTCTTTATAGGTATTGAAATTACTAATTATAATTCTTGAGTTTTCAGAATAGCCAAAGTCAGGTATCTCGGGGAAAATAAATTCTGGAAATGAAAGCTCCCTCCTACACCAGGCACCCCAGATGTAGAGACTTGTGATTTATTTCCTTTGCTAAATGTATTACTGAGAACCCAAACATACCATACTGAGTACCGGGATGAACTTGCTATACTCCCGATAATAGTGGAAGACACAAATTGTAAGTTATTCGGTTAAAATGTTTTGATTCTGTAAGAAAAAGAAACATCTGACCATTTTGCTTTCAACTACTGTGTCATTGCCTTGAGGCAACCCGTTTTCAGCCAGACAAACAAAACAAGATTAGTGCTTTAGCAGCAAAACAATACACTGTCTTGTATGAAATAGAGGCATTTATGCTCATGGCAGTTTTGTCTTATACTCTAAAAGTCAGAAGAACACCTAAATATAAGTAAGTTACTTGGTACTTAAAATCAGTGTGACTCAAAATATTAACTACCTAATTGAAGAGATGGATACAAAACTGAGGATTTTCTCCACTGAGACAAATCAAGTTTGAGTTAGATTCTAATGTAGTCACTTTGAAGAAATGGTTGTTCTTTTTTTCATTTCATTGTTTGTTCTATTTTTTTCCTGTCTCCTAATTTTTGTTCCTCACTGAAAAAAAACAAGAGTGCAGTCTGTACATCCTATTCATCAGGAATGGTAAAAATCTCATGCTTTTATGAGATCTTGTTTTCATCATAAAAGAGCCTGTTGCTTTTTTTTTTACATATATATATATATACACACACACACACCTTTTTAAAACGACATATTTTACAATACAATTTAATATTAGAGATCTTAACAGGGATTTACATTTGTGACATAATATTTTTTAAAAAGCATCTGTTATCTCAACAGATGGTAACACTGAAGTACTAATAAATTACTTTAATGAATATAGCTCATTACCAACAACACTTCCTACGATAATGTGAGAAAATAATTAGTTTTCCTAATACAGACTCAGAATAATTATTTTAAAATGTCAGTAAAAGTGGCAGCAGTATCCAAAAAGACTATCACTTTGTTAGTAATTCTAAAACATTACACACTTG
Organism: Pavo muticus; assembly: GCA_016647715.1. NCBI lineage: Eukaryota > Metazoa > Chordata > Aves > Galliformes > Phasianidae > Pavo > Pavo muticus. The sequence goes on from JACDJE010000118.1 coordinate 125,840, forward strand.
TTCCAAGTGCACCAGTCTGAAACAACCCCTCTCTTTATGGATGGAGGCACCAGTGGCAAGGCCTCAGCTTTCCCTGAAGGCAATGGAGGAGCCACTGGGGCTCGTGCTGCAGTGGTTTGCTGCATGCTATTCTGCAACCTAGGAGGGCTCTGGATTCAGAAGGGTATCGGTAGGGTAGAGAAGGGCTGTAGTCCTGTTTTTGTTCTGGGGAAAGCATGTAGAGCACTGACAGAAGAAGATCAGGGCACAATGTTTCCTTCCATCTGCTGCTGATTAATGCAATTCAAGGTCCTGAGAACTTTTAGTTGAGAATTTTTTTATTTTTTTTTTTAACATCTCGTGTCACTTAATTGGGTTAATATAACTCCAAAATTTAATTGGATTAACATAACTACATAAATCATGAAGTACTCGCTTCACAGAAGTTAACAGCAATACATTGGTTCTCACAGATAAAACAGGTTTCACAAGTTCAGTTCTGATTTCATCTGTACTCTTTAAAATTACCCCCTGTACAAATTACTGTTATTCTCTTACGATGAACCCAATTTACATGCACTGAAGAGGCAAGTGATGGAATAAGCCTATCAGCATCTTCTGCATTAATTCCAGTACTCAAGCAATCCTGTGTGTTGGATTTTACGTAGGTCACTCTGAAAGTAATGCTTCCTTATTTCCACAGGTACTGAAACAGCACAATAACACTACAGGATAGAGCAAATTCTCAGCTACAAAACACTATTTTTCAACGTAGTCACTACCATTAGTTGTGCATTTTCACCAGCAATGAACAAGAGTCTGCATGCTGCACTCAAAAATCTGCACCAGTGGAGAAGTTCAGATTCTGTTTATCTATAACCAACACTAGGTATTTAAAACTAGAATGGTTAAATTGGTGCAAAAGGATTTCACTCCCTTCAGCTACCACCTACTTCACTAGTAAACATAAGGCCTTGTGTGAAAAAAAACAAAGTAAAAAAAACAAAGTAAACAAGAAATAAATATATATAACCTCCAAAAAAAAAAGGAAACCAAATAATTTAAATTAAAGAAAAAAAACTATCATCAGTGTTTGATATAAAGAAGGATGTTTGACATATGACAAGAGTATGAGACAGGTTTCTAAGAGCTGCATATTAAATTCATTTTTTAAGTTAACTCTAAAGCAACCTGTGTTTCAAGATAAGATTCACAACGTACAAGGGCTGCTCCAAAACTAATCCCTCAGAATGCTAGGTAATAGTGGAATATCTGGAGATCTTAAATGATTTTTTGAGCCCATCATCTTGCTAAGATGGTGGTGTTTTCTCATATGAGTAGAAAACTGCTTGTGAAATGTTCAGCATTTTGGGAGTTAGGTGAAAGTTTAAGAATTATTAGCAAACACTAGTGCTTATATGCTAAGTGCACCTAGGTCATCCAGATGTAACCCCATCCTCTTCTTCATCAGCCATTTTACTAAGGCTGAACTCAAGTGTAAATGGAAAGGAAATTTCAGTTATCTTCTAGCAATTTTTTTCACTAGCGTACTCTATCAGTTTAATAGATAATGGTAAAGAGCACTCAAATTGGTCTTTGCAGTTTGGTTCCAGAATTTATCCTCCAGAAATTAGAATCCCAATAAACTTAATTACTTCATAGCAGATATAATAGGTCCCCAACATAGTAAGTACCAGTAACCTGATAATTTCTGAGGTGTAATCATACCCAATATATGTAACTTTATATTGCTGTAAGTATTTGATGCATCTTAAGTTGCATCTTATTCCAGGAATGTTATTTTTTACAATATAAAAACAATACTATTCATTTTCAGATAGCATATATTCTTAAAATTTCTAGAAGCTAAGATGTGAATATAATTGTGGGTTCTTCAGAGACTCAAAAAAAAAAACCAACAAAAACCATCCTAATTCTTTTTCTTGAGATGCCTTTTATATCTCTATGTTAAAACACTAATTTTGTTATTTGGTATATTTCCTTTATTCTAAGATTGGTTTCCCATATTTAGATGGGAAAAGCTACAAGAACCATAGCTTAATGAAAATCATTCTGACCCCTCTACATGAGATAAGCCAGTTTACATCATCTGATATAAGATCATATTTACGATAAAATAGTAAGTACAAAAACTGGTAGCAAAATCCAAACGTGAGGGACAAGATCTTCATCTCACTGTACTGTCACTACAACATTCACTTTTCCTATTAGCCACTGGTGGACTGTGTTTTCACAAGTTAATTGTGTGTAGTAATGATCTCACCTTCGAACATTTTCAATGAATGTGGCTCTACTGACACAAAGCACCAGTCTCTAACATCAGAACAATGTCTCACAACATATCATTTAAAACTTGATCTACATTTATAAGAGGAATGCAGCCAGGGACAAGTTGTCAGGATAGGACTGTAGTGACACCACAAGTTTCCTCTTCCATTGCCCAAATAAATCATCCAGAAAGACAGCATTATTTTTTTGAGACATGCACATGACACATAGCTTTCAGTATCTCCTCAGTGCATTTGTTTGGCAGAAAGGAGAGAATAAACATGTTGCACTCTTATTTCAATCCTCCTGCGTTTTCAGTTTCCCACCACTGGGAGCAAACTTCTGCTTCTCCTTGCCTGCATGCTGCAAAAGCATCGGGTTACACCTCCACCTACACTTCCCTTGGTGCTTGCTTCCCATGGGTGGGTGTAAGCGGCTGCCTAGGCCAAGAGAGAACCACGTGTGGCATCGTTGCAGGATTCACAGGAATGAAACAAGTGGCACATTAGTAGGATTTCTCACACCAAAATATATTAGAAAGTCTGTGAGTGCAGGTGTGAACGGATCAGGTGCATTCTGCTCAAAATCTCATGCAAGTAGTACGGCAAAATGCCTAAACTGGGCAGTAATTTAAAATCTTAGAGGTACTGATTAGTTTGCTATAAGCCAAATTTTGTTTGTTGCTTTTCTCCATGTAATCACTTCTTGTGCATGACAATTCCTATCAGCCTGGCTGCTCTGACAGCGAAATGACAACCCAGCAGTCAGGGAGCTGCCAGCAGTTGGCCGCCCTGCTGTTGCTGCTGGCTTCTGACTCGGAGCTGCTCAGGCACCGGGTCCTGATAAGCTTTCAGGAAGGCACAGAGTCCGAGCCTGACACACTCAATATGCTATCTCTCATCCAAAATAGAGGGAACATGAGCTCTTTTCTAAAACACTGTTGCAAGAGAGCGATTTATTTATTTATTTATGCCAGCTGTGAAACTGTATCTTGATGGAAGGGGAAGCAGGTACCAATTTATTACTTAATACAGATATGTTCTCTTCTGCTCAAAAGTCAGAACTCAGCAGTTGGAAGAACCAACAGCCTGCTTTTGGTTTGGTTTAGATTACTGTCTGCTGACCAAAACAGCAAGATATGGCATTTCACTTCAAATTGTTTTTAAATGGAAACAAAACAATCAGCGTACATATGTTCAGCGTTTGATAAAAGACACAGAATTATCCATGCAGTCTGGATGCATGTACTGACTGTGCAGCTGTCATTTCACTCCTTCCGAAGTACTTTCTCACTGGACTGACAGCTCAATAGATTCAATTAATGACAGAAGGAAAAATTATTGGTGGTCAGGACTGGATTTTAAACTCTATTTCTGCTATTTTCCCGACCGATGGCATTTTTTCATTTCTGAAAAACATCATGAATCTAAATTATTATTTTGAATTAGTTCTTGTTAAGGCCACCTCTGAAGTTTTCCTTAATGTGCCTGTGTAAGCAGAAGCTGAAGGGAGTTACTATAACTTGTCTTTCCTTCTCAGCTACTCGTATTGCTCCTTGCTCCAGATTTCCTGTTCTTAAGTCTGCTCCTGGCTTTCCAGAATTTCAGCCCAACAGATGCATTCAATGAACTGCATCTGCAGTGATGCCACAGGTAAAATTAATTTAAGTGAAATTAAGGTTGCGTTCCCTGAGTTTGACACAGATTTTTTTGTCAGGCAGCTAGCAGCTCGTAAGTGTTGAGTAATAAAACACAACCATTGACTCCCAAGCACTAATGGATTGATATACTCAGCATATGAATGATGTAGGAATAAGTTATCTCACAGGCCAAACACTTTTTGAAATGCTTAAAGTCTCTCTCATGGGTAGATGCTTAGCATACATGGATTCTAAATTCTATCACATTTGTTCCTTTTGTCAGCCTTATCAGCTTGTTAGCCACTTTGCTTGTTCCAAATGCTGGCACATAGCACCATAATCCCACTTCACAAAACTGAATGGCTGGGAAGCTTGCTTAAACATTCTACTTCAAATTTGATACAACCCTCACTACAATACAACAACTAGAAGTGGGATTTAATTAAGCCTGAATTTTAACTATAAAATTTAAGAGCTGATTTCAATACTAAAGCCAGGCAAGAGTACAGAAGAATAAGAATACAAGACGGGAGGTCTTAGCTGGATTTCTTTCTTTAGCAGAACAAATACAGAAATGCTAAAGAAGTAATCTTGCTCAAAAAACAAACCAACTTCTTTCCACTTTGTTTGGTTTTATTAGTCTATTTCTACTTGGCAAAAGATAAGCTTAGTCAGGACATTTCAATAGTTACAAAAATACTCAAAGGGTTGGTTACAATGATTGTGGAGAGAAAAAAAACCAGCCCTTGAATCTTTTATAAACACTGTGGTCCTGTCCTGTAATTCTGGCTCCCAAGGGAAACGTTAGTCTTGAGAATTTACCCATTTCTGACATTAATGATCATCATATGGCATGTATGTTAAGAGAATTAGGGATCAAATTATACAAGATGTTTTGTTTCTACTCCTATCTGACATCATGTCTTGAAATGGTTGGTTGGGTCTACCTAATCCATGAATGTTTCTAATAATTTAGTAACACATTCTTAGGTGCTTCATGGGTGCATGAAAAGATTTGACTATAACTTTGAATTCATGTTACAATCAATAATTACTATATATTTTATATAGGAGAGCATTTCCTTTAATGCACAGCAATATTCTCAGTACTAGCTGGATCCCCTTGGAGTTCTGTGAGCACACTGAGCCAAATATCTTACTAAAGAGGCACTTGTTATGTATAATATCCCCCACATTTCAGCAGTGTGTCTGGATTTTACAAAGAGCTGGAAAAAAAAAGATGAAAAGGATTTATTGATTTTGCTTTCCCTGTCTTACTACTTGACACAACAACCCCTGAACAACTTGAGAAATGTGAATCTGAATTCTTCAGTTTAGGTCCCTCTTTTTGAGGTGGTTTATGTAACAGCTTCCAGACAGCTTATAGTAAAGGAATGGTGACCTGGAAATCAGTCCTGTAAGATTTTCTGCTACTTAATTTAGTTTAAGATTATGCTAGGCAATCGTTAAGCTCAAACTTAGATTTGCACTACCTTTAAGTGCTTTTGAGCTGTATATCTGTCATTCACTTACTAGATGTATGAAAAGTACCTCTTTTTGGATAACATTCTCAAAGAGCAAACAAAATGTATAAGAATTTTTCATCATCAAGTTTTCACATACTGATCTTGTGTAGTGTGTATAAGTGCTTGCAGAGCAGCTCACGCAAGCATATAATAGGTAACCACTGTTCATGCCAAGCTTCAATGAAGTTTTCAGGGCTTACATTTCTTGAAAAGTGCTGTCTAAATATTTCTGAGAAAAGAATATATCATCTTAAGTAGAAGCCTTAACGAAATTACTTCTTTTTCTCCTAACGAAATGCATATAATACTTTTCATGCCATAAACTAGCAGTTGCCCCAATAATATCCCCTTATATGAGAAAGTGCATAAAAATTATGTAAACCAGCATTCAAAACTTCTCTGTGATCTCCTATTCAAAAACAATGCAGTCAGCACAAAAAAAAAAAATAGAAAACAGGGATGTAGAAAAAACTTCCCAGATCCTCAATCAGGAAGCAGAAACTTTTGTCTCAGAAGCTGGATTATACCCTGAGAAAATCAACCGTTTGCTAAACCCAGCAGTAACCCAACCTTGAACCCGAATTCTGCTAAACTCAATAAACAATTACTCTCCTTCTCCTTGCTGCTAGCATTATATATCCATAGCAAGATTCAGTTATATTTGACAAAACCTCATATAATTTCAGTATACAGCCAGTATTCTTTTATAGCACGTCCATAAAACCACCACAATGGTAGAGCTGGAAGAAGAAGAGCAAGCCATCCTTTTCCATCCTTTTTCCCCAAAGCAAGATCAACTTTAAGTGATCTTTACTGGTGCTTGTTTAACCTTGTAGAGAAAGCCAAAGGCAGATATAGCTGCTCCAAACCAGTTTAGGATCACCCATGAAAAAATAAACGTTGCAATCAGATAATAAAGAAGAAATTGCTTACCCCTTTCTCTGAGAATGAGGGCTTGCCAAATATTCCAAAGGAGACAACTTCCCTTGTGGCACCCAGCCCTTCAGTGAGGCTAGGGAGGGGTTCAGCCTGACTCCACCCCTTTTGGTCACACAGGTGAATTACTTCCACGTGTGCTCTCAGGGCTGCCTATGCCCCTTCACCAGCTGCTCCATTACTGGTTCAGGCAGTGACTTAACAGTTCCTCTGCAAATCTATTCTTATAAAACTTTGAATTATTTCCCCAGCCTCTGGGGCAATGTATTCTAGTGTATTACTATCTTTATTGTTAAAGAAATTTTTTCTGTTATCTAAACTAAATCTTTCTTGCTGCCATTTAAGCACATTTCTTTTCTGTATGTGATAAAGAGCAATTGTTCCTTTCCTCTTATTTAGCTTTTAAGCTTTGGAAAGCTATTTTTACTCTCCTCTGTAGCCTTATCTCCCTTAGATTTTAAATAAACATAGCCAATTCAATTTTTTATTGTTGTTTTTGATGTTTTTGAAACATCTGGTTATTCTTCTCTGGACTACGTCCAGATGATCAACATTTTTCTTGAAGTATGGCATTCAAAATTGGACAATAAATTTTAGATAAAACTTTGTTTTATATATAAATATATAGTGCTATTTATGGATACCATTTATTCATTTTTATCACACTTGATTGATATTTATGTTGTCACAATTTTTTTCCTCAAGGAGCTTTTCTGTAACACTGCTACCAAATCAGACTTTTCTTATTTTGTATTTATGCTCCTGATTTTTCACACCTAAATAGAAAACTTTACATTTTTCTTTACTGAATTACTTCTTGCATTTTCCAGGCCGTTTCTCTAGCTTACCACAAGTGATTTGAATTCTACTCCAGTAACACATCCCATTCCAGTGTCATAGCCAACCTCTAATAGCATCATCTTTATCATATGTCCCTAGCTTGCTGATGAAAATCTCCCATGAAACAATATCAAATTAAAATCTAGATATTTGCTACTGCTTCTCTACTCATGAATTCTGTTTTTCTTTTATAGCAAGAAGGATTTATTTGGTAAGATTTTTTAATTCATGTTAGCTATTGATCATCTTTGTTTCTTTTAGGGACTCAATTGTTCCTAGCATTTTTTTCTAGGAAATGAAGTTCATCTTGTTAATTTACAATTATGTTTTGCAGGTTATGCTTTTCTTTTTGTTCAGGAGAAGCGTTATTTTGTTTCTCTTTTGAAAAGGACAAATCATCTAGTCATCTCACCATATTCTGAGCTCTTTAGGGTAAGCCTAAAAGCTGATTGTTTTAGTGATAAATGATAGATGATAAAGTTCATTGTATTGAAAAACTTCAAAATATATGACTTTTCTAGGTGTTCAGTAATCCCTCTGCTTTTCCTATTCCAAGCTAGAATAATAGAACTTGCATCAGTCACCTCATTGCAAATGCCATCCATTCTTTTAAGACGGCATTTCAAGGAATATCATATATCTGTTGACCTTCTTGATTCCATTTCCCAATAAATTTCCCTCTCTTTTTAACTGTAACATAACATTTTTCTACAGCATATAGTACATCATATATTTCCGAACAAATTTCCTCCTATTGCTTATACTACCCTTCTTACTGCTTTTATCACACCTTTTGCATTCTTTCTTAGCTTTATCTTTTGTGCCCTGAACTCTCTGATTTTGTCCCTATGTATTATTACTTCATTATTTTCCTCTCGAATCTGACCTAGTTTCAGCTTTCTGTAAACTTTCCTCTTGTTCCTGAAGACCAAGAAGAACCCATTTTGTATCCAGGATGATAGTTTCCACTTTGGTTCTATCCTTCCTTTGTTTACATTTATTTGTCTTTCTGCTTCTTTGCTTACTTGGATCCCTACTGAGTTAAAAGCCAGTATTTTGGAGATGTCACAGCTAACATATGTAGAAGTGATTTCTAAACAAATCCATAGCATGCTTTTGCACCTGTTGAATGGATAAATGTTTATAACAACCACAAAAAGTCACACCATGAAAGCATAATTTCCAGTATTTTCTTACTATATCAATCAGGATTCTTCAAATAAATGGTACCATTTTAATAGCATAGCTCAAATCATTTTTACTAGCAGTGTATATAAAAGCATGTATGCTATAAAAATGTGTACGCTCCATAAACACAACCTCATTATAATTGTCAGAAGTACTGTTTTCCTGAAAAAAAATCATGGCATCTTCTTGGAATGGAATATGTATTGCTAGTCTCCAGTAAATATTAAATACAATCTCTGTTCAGAGGGATGTGTTCCACAACTATGATTATTATTACAGTATTTCCCCTGGTATGAACTGGCTGACATTTAGGAAGGTGCTCTGAATCAATTATAAGAGTTGTAGCACAGTCAGCATATCATATATTTTAATAAGTCCAAATCAGGAGTCCTTGAATAGATTCAGGTACCTCAATGGCAAAGCCCTGCATGTAGGATTCTGAGGATAAACTGATTAAATTTTAAATAATCAATGTGTATTATAAGTGGCAAGAATTAAGATTTGGTTACCCATTTCCAGAAAATGCTTTGGATATTGCTACAGCTAATGAAACATACATTTTTTTTGTTTGGAAGTTATGACTCCAGGACCTCTTTGTGGAACTTATTATTTACGTGCTAAATGCATTACCAGAAATAATATAGAAATACTGTCAGCTCTTCAGACAAATACTGCTGCTTAGCATATTGCATTATTAGCACTTAGAGGCTGCATGATCAGAATCTAAATAACTTCCATTAAAATAAGGCATCTGTTTAAAAACAGTTTTAGAAAGAGCTCAGAAATTATCTTCTCGAAGTATTCTTGAAATGATATATTTTTCACCAGTTGTGATTTCAAGTAGTTGTCCATATCCTTCCTGTTAATTCTGCTAAATTAAATTAAATTGTAATTCTGTATACTTTAATGTATAAGAAGCCATGGCAAACCATGATCCTTACTTGCACTTCCTTTTACCTGTTAAAGATAACAAATAAGTTAATGAAACAAGCAGCCACAAAGACTACACTTTGGTTGATCAGCAGATGATATACTGAAGTAGTTGTGCCAGCAGAGACTTAGTTTTAGCTGCATAGTTTAAAGAGTTAGGAAGAGAAGTGTTACAAATTCCCAACCATGTGGGTTTTTTTGTTTTGTTTTGTTTTGTTTATTTTTGCCTGTCTTTAAACTTTTAGTGAAACTTGCAAAGGGCTGGGGCAGCTTTGAGGCATATTTGAAGAGCAGAGCTTGCTTCAGGAGGACAGAAGCAGCTAGCTCCACTTCTCCAAAGGTGGCACATAAAGAGCCAGTACAAAGTTAGTGAGACTGATGGGTTTGTCTCCACTCAGACAAAAGAAACCTAAACCACTCTGGCTTAATGTATGTCATAAAAACAAAGATAAGCTACTGGAGGATCAGAGCTATTTGTAACATTCCTATAAAGAAAGTGATGCCTGTATGGGGGGGAACTGGAAATAAACCCCAGAGAATGAATGAATGCAGGTGCTAGAGAAAGTTCAGTTACATCAAGATCAAATCCAGCCCTCCAAAAATAGTATATTGATAAAAATATCAGTCAAAATATTTTTTGAAAGTAAAGGCAAAGTTTAGGAATACCCAGACACTGCCACTATATTCAATCTACATCAGTAATTGCAGCACCAGCAGTTTATAGAACAGGAAAAAACATATGGAAAAGGAATTTTTTTGCGTCCTTGTTTCAGAGAATGGATACAAATAGGAAAAGTTCCTTCAAAGAAGGAAAGCTGGCTGTTTGAGACACCCAAATGCTGCATTCAGCTGAAGGTGAATGTAGGCCAGTACCTTTCAGAACATGAAAAAGCATTTGTTATTCATGAAGAAACCCAGTTGTAAAGGAATACATACTGAAATGCATTTCAATATACTAAAAAGAAAGGGCTGATTTTTAGGTAAGATGTCAGAGGATGTTAATTAAGCCAGTTACTATGAAGCAGGAAAAGGTCAAGGCAGTACTTCAATTTCATTTAGCTGTAATTCTCAGCACCAAAATTTCACATAAAAGAGATCAACTCTCCTTCTTATTACATATGGTTACTTGGCACTTGTCATCTGGGACACTCCAAATCACCCCATCAGTATGAGTTCTGATTTGCTGCATTCCTGTTCACAGAGCAGCATGTAGCCACAGCCACTGGCTGAGAACACAGTATGGGTGAAGAATACATTGCCCATGTCCCAAGGAAAAACAAGTTCCTGTGCCATGAACAGCGTCCTCTCCTATTCTCTGGCTGTATTTTCATTTGCCACTTTATCTTTTAAATCATTCCTTATCTTCCAGCAAATCTTTGAGACAGACCAAGGTACTTGGTATATGTTTTTTGTTGCAAATCTTGTTTTACTAGTGATAACTACTCTTAGTCAGGGAGTTATATATTGCTTTTCTTGAAAAATTTCTCATAAAACATGTGAACATCCAGCTAGGATGACAGGACTGAGATACAAGTAAGAGGAAATACGCTATTGTTCTTTAGAAATAAATGAAGGGAAGAGCTTACCCTGTGATTGTCTGTCACTGAGATCTCTAACAGAGGAAGGAAACAAGCTATCAAGATTAACATCTGGCAAGAAATTGGTGTCACTTGTGTAAAATGTATGTTTGGATTGTGTTGGTACTTCTCCAGCCTAACTGACAGCAGCATCTTTACTGAACAAGATATGCTGGCTTTACGGAAATTAGTCTTTAACAGGCACAAACAATCTGCCCAGATCAATTAATTGAAATGCCAGTGAAGGTCTTTGACAGAGAAAGATGTATGATAGTGATTCGATCACTTAATACTCTTCATTTATTTGCTTGCTGCAGGCACGGAATAAAATAGAGGTGTGAGTACTGTAGGTAGGTAGGCATTTAGGCAAAAATTTCCTGGGCAATATTTTCTCCTTTGTGACTGTCTGAACACTATTCCTTTATAGTGAGCAGTGAAAGAGGAAGAGCAGCTGACAGCAATTGCATTTTGAATGCTACAATTTATTTTCTATAGAGCATGTTATATTTTTTAATCATTGATTTGGTATTTTGAATGTAATAAAAGAAATCCAGTCACTAGATTGCAAACAGCATGCAGAATCCAACTGACATTAAAAGAAATAAAGCAGCTCTGGACATTCGCAAAGGACATTCACACATGCTAAAAAAAGGAGGTACAGATAATGAAAGGAAGAGTTTGTCATAAAGAACTTCAGCATTCTTGATAGAAAAGGCTCTCTTGGATTCTGTAATCTCTTATTCACTACACATTTTGAAATAGTTTAGTCTGCATTTAACTGAGAAATCTTGTATTTATAATAGATGACTTCACAGGTGTTGTCCCTGGGCATCAAGCACATCAAGCAAAGGACAACAGGACCAGAAGGAACTTATGTTTCATCAGTCTTTTTCACAATTGCTCTGACCTGGTTGAGGCCCAGGTCTTCTCCACACTGTTACAGAAATTACATGAACTTCCATCCTGAATGTTCGATTATTTAGAGCAGTGTCTACATAGGAAAGACAGTGTAGGACTGACTTTCAAAGGCAATATGTTTAGACCCAATGCTTACTACTGCTTTCTTTCATGGTTCTAGGCTTCAGCTCAAGACCTTGTAATGGACAACTCATCTTCTGATCCTTCTCATGTATGTCAGTAACACTGACATAAGCTTATCAAAAACTATATAGAAAGAACTACTCTTTTCCACCATGAACCTCTCTTCTTTGATCATTAGAAGTCCCATATTTGCCTATCTGAAGGCTGAATTATTTGTATATGAATTATATTCCATCTCTTCTCATCTTTATGCTCACACGTGAGCAAATCACTTTTTTTCCAAATATCTCATTTCTGAAGATGAAGGATGAAGAACGAATTGAAGTTTTGCCACTGTCTATAATAATAGCTATCACAAATGCAGCTCAAGAATTAAGTATCACCAAGGCAAATCATTGGGAGAAGCTAAGCCAAATCATTGAAAGAAATGATCAAATAATTGTTTTAATAATGGGGCCAGAAGAATTTTCTTAATGAAAAACAGCAACAAACAAGAAAACTTAAACTGCTTATTTGAATGGATAGACAAGTAATATTTTCCATCTGTTCTAATGCATAGTGAGTAATGTGTCATTTTAGTTCAGTCAGTGAACAAGAAATGTTGAAACCTAATGGAAAATATAAAAGCTAAAGCTACAGAAATCAGATGTTGAAGAAAAACTTTTAGATCTTGCTATTAATCAATACCACACAAAACTTGAATCTGAAATATGCTGTACGGTTTGTTATTGAAATCTCCATATTACCATTTGTTGGTGTTCCATTAGTACATAATGAGAAACATGACAATATTGTATTACTTTTATTCAAACCTCAGTTATGAGTGTTTTCAAACTGAGCAATAAATAGAGTTTATGAGTGTATTGCCCTCTCCTAATTTGTACTTTCATTGAGAGAGTGACATGCAAGCTTGAATCATTGTAGGACTTCCAAATCAAGGTAAAATATTATATTTTCAGGCTGTTATGAAGAAGCTTACTAATTGTAGCATCTTTGTTCTGATAAAAATGTCTAATAATCTGGTGACTGATGTTTGGTGTTTTCTGCTAATACAACTCCTTTAACGTCACCAAAATCACGTCGAGTCTTTGGAAACAAAGGAATAGTCTGTTACTGAGAAATAGTAGTAAAACCTGTCTGTAGACAAAGTTCATTATTGAGAGATCTTTGTGAAAGTGTCAAAAATAGTGTTCTTATTTTATAGAATGAAGATGTATCACCATTTCCTTTTCAGTACATGTCTATGCACTAAGTGAGAAGTCATCAGCAATTTTAATAGCCAGTAATAGACTGGATAAGTCCGGACAAAATTTGTGCTCATAGATCTTCTCTGAGAGTCACACAAGACAAAGAAGTTGCCATTGTGCTTCTGTACTTTGGTGTCTGAGAAATGGAAAAGATTGGGGTAAGGCTACATTTAACACAGAAAACATGGAAGTGAAGCTGGAATACAAGAGCAGGAACAAGTTGGCAGAAGCAGCAGAGATTTTAAAGACCCTTCTTCAGTTTGACACTAAGGCTGGATTACAAGATTTTAGTTTTAGCAGTCAGAAAGCAGCACAGTCCAAGACATGTTTATTCTATTCTGCCTGATCTTGAAACTGTTGTGATAAAAGAGTCACTGTACTTTTATTCCTTTAGGATTACCTTGCTGAAATGAAGCGTACATGAAGCTTCAAATTGAAATCCAGGCAGAACTGAACATTGATTTTCTTGCTGAGTTTTCACATTTTTAAAGATTTTGAAAAGATCTTAGAAAAATCTATAAAAAGGCCTGAGCTTTGTTGTGAACAGATATGTCTGCTCATAGTACAGCTAGAGCCTGAAATGTACGTTATAGCATGCCAGGATAAAATTCTTCAAAATCTGCAAGGGCTGATTACTAATTCTGACCTTTAAATAAAGCATACATCTGCAGGGAGTTGTTTATCTTGCATGACTTGCCTCTGTTCTGGCACACATGCCTAGGCTTAATTTTAAGAATACTGGAACACAGAGTGTGAGATGATCGATGTAGGTGGACATGGGGCAGAAAAGGAAACAGAAAAGCTGGTACACACTCAGAAGGGATTCTCATTTCATACACACCTGAGACATGATCAGGACACACAGCCCAGGAGCTAGGATGTTCCTAGTTAAATTTCTTCCTGCTCATTTGCCATACTTGAAAATGTGCTGCACAAATACTGTAAAGAGAAATTGTCCATTCATTAGTTATTAGGGACTGTTGTTATGAAAGCAGCTAGCACGTGAGCTAGTTGATGCTATTGACCAAAATATAGGAAATTATACAACCAGTTGTTATGAGTACTGCTTTCAAGCATGGAATGAGTCTTGATATCTAATAAAACTGGCTTTTCCTAGGGGCAAATCAAATAAGTAGATGAAAGCAGAAAGATGGTTGAATTGGGAATCATTTGATGTGCCTTCTAGCCTTCAAGGAGTTGTTTTTATTAAAATCACTCTTGTAAAATCAGAATCTGCCTCAGTGTCTTATCTTTAGCCTTCTACAATGGTGAAATAAGACACGTTATTTCGTTAGATGTAAGACGTTATTTCATTGGACATTAATCTGTCAGCCTCAATACTGTCCTGTTCAGATGAATAAAAGAAATATTTTATTATATTATATGAAGAAACAGCTAGTCATTTGCCTTACTCTCATACTCAGGCGCACACCAAAGGTCTCTGGTGAAAAGACTACCTGCTTGTGGTTACTTTGGGTCTGTCTTACACAGATCTTGAAATCTTCTAGATATCATAACCCTATGACCAAGTCTTTCATCACATTCATTCTTAACATTCACACCAGCAACACATTCCTTCACAGGCCTGACATACCACTTGCTTTAAGGCCCAAAAATCACACTGTGGCTGGAAAGATTTTGACACAGAAGCATCATAGGGCTTTTGAAGGAGCTCATGGCATGTCTGCAGTGGAGGTGGATACAGAACAGAGCTCTTTGGACTGCCAGTCATATGCACCTAAGCACTCAAACTCTCTCACACTTTAGTACAGAAATAGCATGAAAAACATATCAGTTCTTCCTACAAAGTGACAAAGATCTTGTGAAATATTCGCATTCAGTAATATATTTTTTTA
This sequence comes from Pavo muticus, assembly GCA_016647715.1. Lineage (NCBI taxonomy): Eukaryota > Metazoa > Chordata > Aves > Galliformes > Phasianidae > Pavo > Pavo muticus. The sequence goes on from JACDJE010000118.1 coordinate 140,888, forward strand.
AATATACATATAAATCTTTTCTATTATAAAAATTGAAATCTGTAAACAAACATTCATTTGTGCTGTTACCATCTCTACTGAAATATTAAATATTTTAGTAGATATTTTCAAATTGGAAATCAAGAAAGAGGATGCTTAACTAGTCTAAGTGATTATCGCCACAGCATACAATATTCACATATGTCAGTAAAATCTGTGGATGATTACGTTTTCAGTCATGCTTATCCATTAAGCAGATACTTATTGCAACTCACTCTTTAAGTAGTGTCATGTGTCCCATAGCAAAGTTATGGTAATAACGACTGATTGTAAATGACTGTATGATGCTGCAAATGGATGTCATGTAATCAATTAATAGTTTAAAAAAAAATACTGATTTCCTTATTTGTGGCATGCCCTGAGGCATCAGAATAAGTTAATTAGTGCTCATTACTTGACAATATTAATTGCAAAGCTACCTTAAAACCACCTGTTAAGAACATAGCTCACATTTGGTCTAATTGTTTCAGCAAATGGTAGAAGAAATACTTAGGCCTTTCTTCCTGATTGCTTTGCTAGGAATGATTTTTGTGTGTGTGTGCTATTCTAAGTAAAGTGAGAGAAGTTGGGCTAGCAATGAAGCAAAACCAGTTAGGGAATATTCTGAGAAATAATCAAAAAAAAATAAGCATTGAATATGCACATAATTTCTGAACAAGATAATTGTCTTTACTGGCTAATTAAATAGACATTCGCCTTTTCTTTCTGCCATGTAACTGTATTTTTTTTCCTCTCCTTGATGCACAGTTTTCTCTTTAACATAACATTCCATCAGAAACACTCAACAGCTTTAAAGTAAAGCACCTTTTCCTGTTGTTTTTAATCTCATCCTCAGGAACAATCAACAAGGAGCTTAGTTGACTTTTCAGGAGATGAAGAAAGAATGAAAACATATTTGCCAATAAAAAACTGTGTCTTAAAAATTGGTATGATAAAGGTGGAAATACTACTGCTATCCTTAAGAACCTTTGCAACCTTTAAAAACAGGTAAGTACTGCTAGCTGATGGTTAAAATTCTGAATTTCCCTTTCGTTTATGAACAGCTCTAAATAAGATGAGCTTTTCAAGTCATTATATACTGACTAGGTAAACATAAAGGAATTGGGAAGCCAACAGTTTTGTGAAGAGTTATAAACATTGCAGATTTAAAAAGAAAAAAATTTTGCCTTGATCATTTTCCCATCCCCACTCAGAAAAAAAAAAATGTATATGAGAACTTGCTTTAAGGAAAATTTTGATTTAGGGTATGTTTTGATTAGGAATTATGCATTTGTGTATTATACTGAGATAATAAATACCCACTTTAAATAGAAAGCTTACTTGTTTTTCAAGGAGATGTTTTGTTTTCTTTATTCCTCATTTAAAAAAAAAAAACAGATAGTTTGTTCCCATTAAAGATACAGATTAAACAGAAGAATTAACACTATCAGCATCATATTCATAATGCACTGCTAAAATCCTGAAGTTCTTTTCACACCACAGAAAGGTCTTCTGTCAGACAGAAAGCCACTGCAAGCAAACAAGGCCTCTGCTTAATGGCATGAAGTCCATACCAGACAGATAGAACTCTGCAGGGTAAAAGTAGAGTTTTGATGTAGTTTTGGAAACTCATCTGCCATAGGTTAAAACTCTATTAGAAGTAGAGGGAATGGTCTTCAACAGTAGTTCTCACTTATGCTGAGACATACATAGATTTGGAGAAAAATTGAGTACTACAAGAGTTGTCTTGTAATACAAGAAAAAACTTATTAGTCTTCAGCTGAAAAGCCAGACTTACTGCAGCCATTCAAAGTAAGTTTAGATGTAAGGCAGCTATGAAACAGAGGTTAAATACCAGCTGGTATCTAACAGGGATAGATTTGTATTACGTAGCTGCTTATGGTGTTATAGTCCAGTCAGTCTGGGACTTCCCCTGATGTAGTGCAAATTTCGAAGTAGGAAAGCTCATTTTCTCATTATTCTGCAAGTTGTTCTTACTGGACCCAGCAGTATAAAGCAATAGTCCAGACTTTTTCCGTCTTTAGAAGTCAGCTGGCAAGGATCTTCTAGTCCAAGCTGTCCATAACTCCCAAGTGAATTAGTTTCTATTAGTTGTTCACTATAAGTAAGATCAATATAAGTAAGTTCAATTGTACTATCATTTAACCCCCCATGCTGTTAACAGAAACTCCAACTCAAACCACTTTATAAGTAGGTGACAGTTAATTGGCTCTGCCTCCTCAAGGGTAGTCCAAGAAAATAAATACTGGATTTATATTATTATATATATTTATATATATTGTTATATATTATGTTATATAGGTATATACATTATATATGCATATATACACATATATATGTATATATATGTGTATGTATATATATAATGCATATATACATATATAATGCATATATAGGTACGTATATAAAAATAAACATATTCTATATTTATATGTTATATTATATAAGGTACATATAGATATATACATTATATTCTATATTGCTTTTCTGATTGCAGTATGCAATATCTATGTATGATTTAGGGTAGTGTGGTTAGGCCATGGTTGGACTCGATCTTTAAGGTCTTTTCCAACCTGAGTGATTCTATGATTCTATGTATAGAGATATAGCTATATACAGATATTCTATTTATGCAATATATTTATGCAATATAGGTTTATATAGATACATACGTTATATTCTGTATAATGTATTGCTTCTTTGATTGCTGTATGCAGTTTTGAGAGGAAACAGAAAGAAAATAAGGCTGTGAAAACTGCTCTTCAGGATATCATACCTTTCTGTCAGTCTGGACTTGTAGTCAGATGCTAAATTCACACACAGTTATTTCTCTTCATTCTTTATTGAGGCCTATAAATATATCAAGCTTTTTGCAGACTTCGAGGAAGTTTCTACAGAATGTTAACTATTCACATTGTTAATTTTTCAGATGAAATGTTTCCAGCTTAAATATTAAGCTCAGACATCAGTGCAAGGTGATCATCAGATTTTTTCCTAGATGGGTAAAGAAGCAGAAGGGATTAGGGAGGGGAGATGCTTCTCCAATGGGGCGCAGAAATCTTTCTTTCCTATCCTAAACATTCACAGCAGGGGCATACAACATAATCAAGAACCTGATGAGTCTCCAAGGATCTAATAAAAAAAATACAGTTATGTTATGTTAAAAACACAAGAAATAAAATAAGTGATTTAAATATTACTCATGAAGGTATCTTGCGCGTTTTAACTGAAAAATTATTTTGGAAATTCAAGACCATTTTGTTGGGTCTATACTTTTTTTTTTTCCTGGAAAAAACTCTTCATCTGTCACTCTTCAAATTCATATGACTTTTCAAATGTTGTGCACAATGAAGCATGTAATTAGCACTAATGTAGATCTTGCAGCTGCTTTTCATCATTCTTCCATTCAACAAAATGTGTGTAAGGAAACAAGAAGTCTGTAAACACTAAGTGAAAAAGAAAAGCAAGTTATGTAAGGAGAGAACATAACTCTTTACTAGATTAGTCGAGAGAGTTGGAAGATATCAAAAGTTTAAGAGGCACAGAAGAACTTAAGGATGAAACAATGATCCACAATGTTTTTCTACTTTTTTCTCACTTTTATATTTTCTACAGGAAGTACAGTTTTCCCTATAAATTTTACTGTTCTACACGTGCTTTTATCTGCACAATTACCATAGCAATAATTTCACAAGTAATAGGTGTTCACTGCTACTTAGAGAAGCAAAAAAAATTAGGAAGACTATTAAAAGCTAGATCGTCAACATACATAGATATTTTTAAGATATTTAGAAAGAATACTTTAAGCTCACATTACTAAGTGTAATCCCTGATCTCCCATTGCACCAACATACTTCTGCATGACTTTGAAGATTATCATTGCTGATGTTCCCATTCTTGATGACTGTTAAGCACTGACTTTTACTGCCATGCCTTAATCCCATGATTGTATGTGATGGCAACAGAAGCAGTTTCGATTATGAAATTAAAAATTTTCGGATTTACTAAGTGCTGAAATCTTCTGTAGAGTTTTCTGTAATGTCTTATTTTTTTATTCACTTGAATTCCAAGTAGATCTTGCAGTATAAATTCTAGTGCCTTAACAATTAATTATTGCAAAATTCCATAATAATAATTTAACAACTGCTCATATAGAAAGCAAAACTGTAGTCTAAACTTGAAGCAAAATCCCTCACTTTTGTAAATAATATAATTACAGTGCAAATCAAAGTTGCTTATTTACAAGTGAGAGTTTTTTCTGAAATATTTATGCACTGATTTTTGTTCCTGTAAGATCTTGAAAAAAAAACTAAACTTCATAGCAACTGAAAATACAGTATGTTAAAATCTATAGTGAGAATGTTTTAAAGCAGATTATTCTAAGAAGCTTTTCCATGCTCTGTCAATTTTCTTGTTATTTCCAGAAAATATTCTGCTTTCTAAAAATTTACAGTGGTATGAGAAAAGAATTTTTATGATTTGTTCTGTACCTCTAGCAAGTCAGATATTGCTGGGGGCTGGTGGTGGACTTTCTTTTTTCGTTCTGATGATTCTGCAATATTATAGGATGTATAAAAGAGATGTATTTTCTGATATACCATTTTTGGAGCACTGTTTTTAGAATGGAGTACAGCTTTCTCATAAGCAGGAAGATGCGTGCTTTTCACTACTGGGCACTGATGTATGAAATAACTTTGTTTATTTATTTGTATTGCATTTATTATAAGATATTAAGGGTCAGGCCCTCTACTCAGTGGAACAGCCAGCCAGCCAGCCAGCTCCAGTGGTCTAAGAATTTTTTTTTTTTTGCTAGGGTCTAATATAACTACATCTAGAGTTTCTAGTCTCTGTGGCTGGAAAAAAAAAAAAAAAAGACTTCAAATATCATTCTTTCACCATATGTTTCACAGATAGATAGGGAAGTAAGTAATTTACACTTCTCTCAGAGGCTCAGTAATTCTTAAGTCCAGTTACAACATCCCAGTGTCATCAGTGCTAGTCACTATGGTGTTGATTGTTTTAGGAGAGAATCCTGCTGAAGAAAATTGAGTAACCTTGAAACTTATTTTTCCCCCAGATCACAGTGTAAACAAAAATAGCATAGAATTTCTAATTATAATGTAATAAACATACAATAATCTCAATTTATTTATATACCAATTCAATGCACATATATTATTTTTGAGGAAAACTTGTTAGTCTATTGTTTTATTTTTCCAGTCTTTGTTTTCAACATCTCTTCCAAGTTCTCAAGATTGAAAAAACCCCAACAAGCAACCCTCTCAAATGAATCTCTTTGCAAATGCAGGTGGAAATATATACTTAATGTCTAAGTGTATGGTATTCAAGTCCAATACTGATATTTCTCTTCTAGCCCAGGCACTGGTATGTCAACACTTGCTTTCCAAGATGCCATTTGCAGAAGACTCTTAGTTTGAGGTAGAAGGCTCCTGTGTCACAGAAATGACACATTTTCTGCCTGACAGGGAGGTGAGCAGTGTTTTGCTATGCTTGTGCTTTGGCTTCCCCTTATAATATTATAAGTCTCTATTTCACCCATTTGTGCTTATTGAAATATGAGTAATCAGTGGTTTACAGATTTTCTGGAAACTTATCCTGATATGTAAAATCTACATTTTTCCCTTCCAACATAGCTAATAATCTGAGTGGGATGGGGAGCATCTTGCTGTCTAGCTAAATCTCATTTCATAAAAAAAATTACTTGTAAATGAAACTACAAATTGCTTCTGGTCAGTAGAGACAGGTAATTTGTCTCAAGGTTACACATGCACACAATTTTCTGTCACTGTTAATTCTGTTCTTGTTCCAAGTAGTGCAGCAAATTCAAACTAAGACAAAAGTGATAGTATCGCCATAAATTAAGAAAATTATCACAAAATTTCCAACTCACTGTTTATCCAGTCCAATATCCTATTTCTAGATATTCTAAATAACCAAATGTACGTAAAAATATGCTCACCACATTATATTTCTTTCTAGTACTAATAGAGCTTAATCTAAGGAGGTATTAGGATTATTTCCTTGAAAATGTTTTAATATTAACTATTACATTTCAGGGAAATTCAGCTGTCCATTCAGTGTGCCTTTCTGGGGGTGCTGGAGAAGTGTTAGGCCTTAGCATCTAATTTGGCAAAAACTCCCTGGAAAAGGTATATACTGACAGCAGGGGGAACAAAAGGAAAAAAAAAAGCAAAAAAACCCTACTATAACTCCTACCTGCTTTGCATTGTTCTTTTTTTCTTTTTACCTCTGTTTAAATCAGTAGTCTCAGAAAAGAAAAAGCAGAGAAAGATTCATATGCCGTACTTCCTTTTCTCGAGGCTGTCTTTCTTTCCACTCCAGTCTCTGAGAGACAAAAGGAATTTTTGTGAAAATAAGTGTAATGTTGACATAATCCCAGCTTTGTCCCTGAAGTGTATTTTCACCAGCGCATCGCTTTTTGTATGTAATAACATCACGCTTTTCATAACTATTATAATGAAAATCATTGTGATATCTGCTTAAGAACTCCTTATAAACATCCATACCAAATGTTTATCTATTCTGTCAGAAGAAATAAATTCGAATGATTGCATCACGAATGCTAAAGATCGCTGAAAGGAGTTCCATTCCCATTCAATTATTTTGCATATAGAGTGCTTTTGTTCAAATTGAAAGCTATCTGAAACTCATTAACTTTCCTTGCAGTCTTTGCAAAGCACAGTTTTGATCTGCTCAAGAATTTGGGTACCTCAAACCTGCTGTCAGTTCAAAATGATTGATTACTATTGGGCAGTTTCTCTGTGAAAAGACATACGTGCAATTGCATCCAATGAACCTGCTGAGGTATGTGTCAAGTTTGTTTAAAATCCACACTTAGATAAAATATATATAATGCACTGAAGAAGTCCAGACAGAGAAAAGAATATGTATTAAAGAACTTCTTCTTATGCAGATTAGTTGAGGAGACTCTCAGCAAAGACAAGTTTTCATATCACTAGGAGGGAACAAGCCCTAATTTGCCTTAGGGAAAGAATGGTCTGTGTTTTAGAACAAAAGATAAAATTGATCTAGGTGCTGTGGAAGACTTCTAATATAAATCCAACAATAAAACTCAAAGAAATTCCCCAAGAAAGTAGAGAAGACATGTTCAAAGGCTGAATCCCTAACTAACACTATGTGAACAGAGAATCCAAAATTAAGTTTGCCACAAGAGAAGATTAAAGTTTATGAGCAAAATATATCTTTCTGGCCAAGCATATAGATGATCAAATCAGTAGAGTTAAAAGTAGATTATGGAACTGAAATACAGTAGTTATTGCTGCTTTTGTGGTAAAACAGTAGAACAGAATACATAACTACTGATATTCCTGTGAAAGCAAAGTCTACATATTGGACAAAATCTGATATGATGGATAAATAGATGTTGGAATTTTAATCACTGAAGTCTAGGGACTAAAGTTAGTCTCAATAAAAGCCCCAAAGAATAAATTATTAACTTTTGTTTTCCCTTGTGAAATGTGACGAATTAGTAGAATCAGTTGTGTTATTTAATCTATTTTAATAGCATTTGAAACAGAAAATCAAATGCTGGAGGTATACCCTGTTAAAAGTACTTGACTTCATTTTTATAAGGATAAATCTAGAGGAAGGCCTTTCAGATCAGTTGAATCAGACTTAAGCAGCTTTAGATAAGAATCTTCCCCCTATTATTTAAAGAAAAACTATTTTTGGACAACATTAAGCTAAAACAAACTCAGCAGATACCACATCTCAGTCTTATAAGAAAGAGAGGCAAATGAGAGACTGGCTGAAGAAGAATGACACAGAAGACTTTGGAAAATATCCTGAGTCCAGAAAAAGGAAAGAAAGAAAGAAAGCAGTAGGAGAGATGGGAAAGAAAGAGGAAAAAAAGTCTCAATGGAGGCAATAGAAAAGAAAATCTATAGGGAGGAAGAAATATCCCATCTTAGATACAGTTAAAATAAATATCTAATTGATCTGAGGTAAGGTCAGATCTAAGCATTGGAGCCAATTTTAGTAATCCACCCTCAATGTCTTAAAATGTACCAGTTAGGGCATCCAAAGAGGATCCTTCCCTTGTTATATCCTGGTCAGCCATCAAAGGTTTCTCTAGTTCCTAGAATACCACAAAACTCTTCATCTTTGTACTCTTGTGTCATGCTGCCTGTCATCCTTGCACCAACGGGTGCCATGCCTAGACAGCTGGTAACTCACACCTTTGTAATAATATGAATAGTCCTGCCCATTGCATAGGGGTAGTGAAAGAAGTTCAAGACAGCCAGTGAGAGGGACGTGACAGAAATCGTTAAGAAGCAGAAATTTTGACAAAATCCTTCCTAATTCCAACAGATAGTGAGAGCAGGCAAGGAGTTTTGAGACTTCTTCAAAAGCATAAAAAATGTGAGAAGGAAATATAGTGGTTATCAATGATTTGAGTAGATGAAGCTAGATAGCTCTAAATGTCATAGCGATCCTTGAATGGATTTGTCTGAAGCAGGTAAAAATTGGCAGGAAGTATTCTAAAAAACTTAACAGCTCATTTTCTTTGAATGAATTTCTTTGATGTATCTGTGAATAGCTGAGTGGAGAGAGTCAAATAAGGAGGCAAGGACACGTGAATTCCTAGCGCTAAATTTTCAAAAGCTTGTATCTATTTCTTGCCTATAACAACGTAAAAGTCTGCTTAGGTGGGTTTTTAAAAATACTTCTTAATCTATGTCTGAAGATGTTTAATACTAATAAAACAGCTCTCAGCTGGTCTTGAGTTTCAGTGCTACTATAGAAAGTGCCATATTTTATTTTTAGCTTGGTGGCTTCTAGCCTGAAATATTTGAGAATGAAACAGTGCATAATTTTAAAAAAAATTGCTGTTTTCCTATTTGGGGGAAATAGCTCTTAAAATATATTGATTAAAATACTGCTTGTCAAATTCCTGTTGAGAAACGCACCTTATACAAACATATCAGACCTACAGTTCATATAGATAACTACCTTCGTGATCTCTATTTGCAGATCACAGAATCACAGAATCATAGGGGTTGGAAGGAACCTCCAAAGATCATCAAGTCCAACCCCCCTGCCTGGTTCCCTACACCAGGTCGCACAGGTGGGCGTCCAGGCAGGTCTTGAATATCTCCAGAGAAGGAGACTCCACAATCCCCCTGGGCAGCCTGTTCCAGTGCTCCGTCACCCTCACCATAAAGAAGTTCTTGCGCACTTTGGTGCGGAACTTCCTATGCTCTAGTTTCTGGCCGTTTCCCCTTGTCCTGTCCCCACACACCGCTGAAAAGAGTCTGGCCTCACCACTTTGCCCCCCACACCTTAGATATTTATAGACCTGGATCAGGTCCCCTCTCAGTCTTCTTTTCTCAAGGCTAAACAGACCCAGTTCACTTAGCCTTTCTTCATAGGGGAGATGCTCCAGGCCCTTCACCATCTTTGTGGCCCTCCGCTGGACTCTTTCCAAGAGATCCCTGTCTTTTTTGTACTGGGGAGCCCAGAACTGGACACAGTACTCCAGATGAGGCCTTACCAGGGCAGAGTAGAGGGGGAGGATCACCTCCCTCGACCTGCTGGCCACGCTCTTTTTAATGCAGCCCAGAATGCCATTGGCCTTTTTGGCCACAAGGGCACACTGCTGGCTCATGGCCAACCTGTCGTCCACCAGGACACCCAGGTCCCTCTCTGCAGAGCTCCTCTCCAGCAGGTCATCCCCCAACCTGTACCGCTGCATGCAATTATTCCTCCCTAGGTGCAAGACTCTACACTTGCTTTTGTTAAACCTCATCTGGTTTCTTACCGCCCAGCTCTCCAGCCTGTCCAGGTCTCGCTGAATGGCAGCACAGCCTTCAGGCGTGTCAGCCAATCCTCCCAACTTCGTATCATCAGCAAACTTGCTGAGGGTGGCCACTATCCCCTCATCAAGGTCATTGATGAAGATGTTGAACAAGACCGGACCCAGCACCGACCCCTGAGGAGCACTGCTACTTACAGGTCTCCAACCAGACTCTGCACCGCCAACGACGACCCGCTGTGCTCTGCCAGTCAGCCAGGTCTCAACCCACCTCACTGTCCACTCATCTATCCCACACTTCCTCAGCTTTGTTATAAGGATGTCGTGGGAGACAGTATCAAACGCCTTGCTGAAATCAAGGTAGACTACATCCACTGCTCTCCCCCCATCCACCCAGCCAGTGACAACATCATAGAAGGCTACCAGGTTGGTCAAGCATGACCTCCCGCTGGTGAACCCATGCTGGCTACTCCTGATAACCTCCTTTTCTTCCAATTGTCTGGAGATGGCATCCAGCACAAGCTGTTCCATCACCTTTCCAGGGACAGAGGTGAGGCTGACTGGCCTGTAATTACCTGGATCTTCCTTCTTGCCCTTTTTGAAGACCGGAGTGACATTGGCTATCCTCCAGTCTTCAGGCACCTCCCCCATTCTCCAAGACCTCTCAAAGATGATAGAGAGCGGTTCAGCAATCACCTCTGCCAGCTCCCTCAGCACCCGTGGATGCACCCCATCGGGTCCCATGGATTTATGAACATTGGTGTCGCCTAGGCGCTCTCGGACCGCCTCTTCCCTGACTAAAGGGAAGTCTTCCATTCCCCAGACCCTCTCAGAAACCTCCAGGGTCTGGGATTCCTGAGGGAGAGCTTTTTCACTGAAGACAGAAGCAAAGAAGGTGTTCAGTATCTCTGCCTTCTCAGCATCCCCCATTACCAGAACACCCCCCTCACTTAGCAGGGGACCCACATTCTCCCTAGTCTTCCTTTTACTGTTGACATACTTAAAAAAGCCTTTTTTATTATCCTTTATCTCCTTTGCCAGGTTCAGTTCCAGGTGGGCTTTAGCCTTCCTTGTCGCATCCCTGCAGGCCCTGACAACATTTCTATATTCTTCCCAAGTGGTCAGACCCTTTTTCCACATTTCATGGACCTCCTTCTTCTGTTTGAGTTTGCGCATGAGCTCCTTACTGATCCACACAGGTCTCCTGCCACCCTTTCCTGATTTCTTGCTCACAGGGACGCACCGATCCTGAGCTTGGAAGAAGAGCTGTTTAAATGCCGACCAGCTCTCACAGGCCCCCTTACCTTCTAACACCCTAGCCCACGTAGCTCCAAGTAGGACCCGGAAGAGATCAAAGTTGGCTCTCCTAAAGTCCAGGGTAGAAATCCAGATCGAAAACAGAAGTCCACTCAAAACAGTGTGCCACTACTGAACATTTATAACAAAAAATTGTCTTCAAGGTACAAAACAAATGTCAATAGAGAAAAAAGTGTTTTAAAACCACTAAGTAGAAATGGAGAAGTAGAACCTATAGTGTTAGGAGGAACCAGTAAAATTATCAGTTGAATAATGCATCCAATGTGTAAATTCTTAAAAAATAGTGAAAAACAGAAAGACGTTTTGAAAAGAGCTGAAAAACTGACCTGATGACAAAAAATATCTAGCATAGGGAGAAACAAAGATTTAAATCTCTAATATTGAATTGGATTATTATTTCCTTTTTTTTTTTTTTCAGAAAAAATAACAATTTATTAAAAAGATACTACTTTTGAAAAGTTGAATATGTCATGTGGAAACTTGAATTTCAGATACTGTTGTGAAGAATAAAAATTCTTGAACTAGTCTTCTCTGTTTTTCTTTTAAATGTCAAAAGAGAAAAGGCAGTATTGAGTAGAAATGTCTCAAAATAATTTAAGTAATTTTTAGATTTAGAGATTTTATCAACTCACAGTTTAAAATCTTCATATTTTCAAAATATTCAAACTGGAATCCTACATTGTATTCACATACACATATATTTAACTATGATCATTTTCTTGGGACAAAAATAATCCAACCATGACAGATTTACAGCTTAACAAAGAGGATGTGAAAAGGTGTCTACATTGTATTCAGAAAAATTACCTGAGCTGGAAGTAGAAAAGATTCTTTATTCTCTGCAAATAACAGCATAGCAAGAAAAGGTCTCCAGTAGTTTTCCAATAAGAAGTTAGAGTCTGAAACTAGAAAAAAAACAGTTTAAAGTGCTTCTTCCTAAAATAAAGCTAGTAACAAATGACTGAGTCAGGAATGACTTAATGGCATTCTGCTGCACATGCTTATTTCAAAGGTCAGGTGACATGATCTTAACAATCTCTCTTGGCCTTAAAATTTATGCCTCTCCAAATATGTAATTGATGATTATGCAAACACTTGTCTGTAGGGAATGTTTCTTCTATTTTGTTGAACAGGTAAGCTTATATTTGATCCTACGGAATGAGTACTGATATCCATTACAAACTGTCAGTTTAGTTAATGCATTACCGCAGGGTATAATAATTGCTCACTTATATTCAGTTGTTTTCTACTAGGCAATTATCCACAATCTTCTGACAAGGAGTTTTACTATCTAATTATTTGTTGTATAAAGAATGTACATATTTTTATAACTCTATTAAATTTAATGTTTTAATTTCATTTGTCCTCTTCCCATTCCAGTGTGCCATTCTATAACATAGGTAATATGGAGCACTTATAAACTAAGCTACTCAAAGTCTATGAATTCTCAAATCTAGAAATACTTTATATATTTTATAATCAAGTATGCAAATACTGTAATTAACTAATAGATAAATTGTATTAGAGATAATTTGCTTTCCTAGAGAATGAAGCCATCCCTGAGGCAGCAGTGATCATATCACAATGTATATATATAAGTATGTAAATAATTTATTTAGAATGCATCTACACATTGGTACATTTAAGTATTTGCATGCAAATATAACAAGCATATTACATATGTATAATATCCACACATATATAATACAGTGTTTTACAGACACCATCTGATTTCAAATGGCTCATGAAATAACAGTGGCTCTCTCTCTGCAATATTTAATGTGTAATCTTCCTGTGGGCTATCAAAAACTGACAGTACACCTTCTATGGTTTAGGATAGTACTCTCTCTCTCTGTATATATGTGTCTAAACAAGCATATGAGTATATCAGTATTCTTGGAATTCTTAGCTACATGTTATGCATAATCATCATCAGTAGAAAAGTGGATATGACCAGAATTTTTAGATATTTCATTCTAGTTACTGTGATAAAACATTACTAATCTGTTCTATTTTCATAGTTTTTAGCTTCAAGGTAGGTCTCACAGCAAATGGATCAAAAGAAAAGAGAAAAACTGAAATCATTTTAACTGGTGTTTTATTTAATTCATCGTGGTTTAAGAGGCTTATATCTTTAATCTACTAGTTTAGCAAGATCTATAGCACCGTAAATAAAATATTTGTATCAGAAACATAGATAATAAATAATACATACATGTAAAAAAGTTATTATTTATCATAATCTCTATGCTATTTTCCATTGAAGAGCTAAGTGCTTTACCAATGAATCCTGTTTTCATCCTTTCTGTTTTACATTTATCTCCTTACCTACATAAGAAAAGGTCACGCCAGTATTATAGATACACCAGCAGAAGAAAAAGGGAAAACCCTGGATCCTTTGCCTTGCAGTCCAAGGCTCTGGTACTGTTGCAGTGCTGTATCAATTTTATTCCTTTGTTTCTTATGGACAGCTCAGTAATTTGCCAGAGAAATAACTTTGCAAGGCCCATTTAAGCCTTCATTCTTATTCTTACAGAACCCTTATATGATGCATATCAACTGATTTTAAGTTTATTTAAATATAGCACATGGCTGTTCAAAGCTCACCAATAACTGCCTAAGGGTTATAAAAAGTAAAAATGAGAATTCAAACTTTACTTTGAGTAGGAAAAAAATTATTTGGTTACCAAAATTATTCTCTAAATAATAACCTCAAGCAGCTACTATTGATCTGACATAACGTATTTTTATGCTTGTGTTGGAGCATCTGTTTATCTTTAAAAATACACAATTCAGATGAATCCACCTCAAAGGACTTGTACTTCCTCTTTGTTTGTTTCAAACTAAGCACTTCCACTAGAATTTTTTTTTAAGACAGATTTTATTAAACATATGTTGGATGTTTGGTTTTATTCTAGAGGAGATAGACTTAATAGTTATATGAATTTACCTTCAATAATTTCACTTATAAATGAACAGTGACGCATGTTGCGCAGAGAAGCTGTGGAGACTCTCTCCTTGGGGGCCTTTAAAAGATGAGTGGACATGGACCTGGGAGGCCTGCTCTGGGTCACCCTACCTTTAGCAGAAGGACTAGACCATCTCTAGAGATCTGTTAAAGCCTTAGCTCTTCTGTGATGCTTTGCATTCTCACACAGGTGCCTATGTGTGCTGAAAGCCCGAATTCTCCCCAGTGCAGCAGACTCACCAAGCAGCTTTCCTGCAGCTTTTTCAAAGAGAGTTAAGAACCTTCCAAAACCATAAGTTGGAGAACAGCAGTAGGAAGAAAAGTGTGGATGAGAGCTAGAGAGAGCCTCCATATATAGCTTTTACTGCTAAAATCTGCAGTACAACATAAATCTAAAGCACTGACATTTTTCAAAATGTACTGAATTACATTCTGAATGCTTCAGTCTTTATATAAGGGACTTACTTATACCCAGCATCCAGGCATCTGACTTGATAGTGTCAATACTCTTCTGCAAGTTTAAACAAGGCTTCATGTAGCCAATACAAATCCACTCCTTACAGTGGAAGAAGTCTCCTCCCCTGCACCCCTTTTCAGTTAAGAGAATGGCTGAGTGAAGAAAAACAGCAGCAAATTATCCACAGGGGTGATCAGCAAGCCTGCTGTATTAAAGCCCATCCTGACACACACATTAAGTGGCTGCTGGGCATGATAAACAGCAATATTTCCTGCATGTTTGAAGATGATGTACACAGAGATGGAGACATAGCTACATGATTATTAAATATTTATTACATAACACTTCAGAGGCCTCAGTGAAAATTAAAGGCCTATTATACTAGGTATTATAAAAATGTGCAAATATACATTTTCTGCTTTGGAAAGTTGAGTTTGTAAAGACTGCTACTCTGATGACAGATTTCAGATTTAAAGTGCATGCGATTTCCTCCTGTTGTTTCTCAGTCTCTTTCTAGGAAGAGCTGGCAGATCTGTGAAGAAAAAAGAAAGCCACAGTGATGGAACAAGCACCTTGGTAAAAAAAATCATGTTGTCAAGAAAGCAGTTTTATCCCCTTTGCTGATGCCTTGGACAGCTTAATGTACAGTAGAAATTGTTTTTTCTTCTGCTGAGTTCATTTGAATTACAATGCTCAAAGAGAAGGGGAAAAGGAGAGATTTTTCCTGCTCTACTGGGTTTAGCTGACTGTAAGATTGACAATGGTGGAGATGAACATGAAAATGCAAAATATGTCGAAAGTAAGTGGCTAATGTTTTCTTGGAGGCTTTCTTGTAAGGATAATATGCTCACATTAGGATACAGTTTTTTTGCACCTGTGCATGTGTGATATCTGAATGGCTAACACTGCAGTTATAATGAGTAATGGTGAGTAAATACTCAGAAGTTAATGGAACTAGTCCAGACAGCTACCATTTTAATCAGTTACAGAATCTGCCTGATCATATAGGGATTGCTCAATACTGCCATACTGACCAACTCTGTAGATAAACTATTAATAAGCATCTGTGAAATTACTGGCTTCAAGAGAGCACATAGCTCAGAGAAGTGTAGGATGAGACAAAATCTTAGAACATGCAGCCTGTGCCTTGAGTTATTTTCCATCAATCCTCTAGAACGAGTGCTCCTAAATCATTCCTCACAGATGTTTCTGATCTTGAAAACCTCCACTTACAAGGAAACCCCAGTTTCCTCAGATAGCCATGTACATTTTCTTACTGCTCACACTACACTTGATTCCAACAGATGCTAACTCCATCAACAAGATGGATAGTGACATTCCTACTTTGCATATGAGAGCATCTTAACCCAAGAAGAGTAAAATGAGAAATCTAAATGCTAAAAACTCAGAAAGACCTTGTTAAACTGTAGAGGGAATTGTTAAACAGGAACAAGAGGTACAAATGATGCAGCTGTATGATGCAGAAGCAGTAACAACATGAATAGATGTGCCAAGCGTGCTAGGAGCAATAAGACTTTGAAAGTGAAAACAAGAGTTTCTTTCTAAGGGTATGAAAGAAAGAGGCAAATGAGTAAATCACTTGGAGGTATGGAACACAGTCTCCACTTTACTTTTTTTTGTACTGACTTACAAAATTCCCATTGCAAGTAGGTGCCTTAGTACATTTGCAGGCATTTGGCTTTAGTTTTAATTGTCAGGTGTCTCAGAATGGATGAACAGGGAATGAAAAACTAGGTTTTCTTGGCTCACTTCATCCTTTTTTGTGCTTTCACAGTAATTCAAAGACTACATCAGAAAACTTACCAGCAGAAAGGAGTCCACAAATAAGGCAAAATCAAGAGAGTATATTTAGAACTCAAACTTTTTTCTGAAGAGGAGAAATCTTCAGCATATACCACACTCCAGTTTTTGCCTTAAATATGGAAAAATTGCTGTTTATCACTCCTATTGATACAGGAGATCATTGAAGGTTTACTGAAAGATTAAATACAGAAATAAAATAAAGTACAATCTTGGCTACAAGGGAAAAAAAAAAGGATTCAAAGAAGATTCATTGACTGTGCTGGCTCATGTTTATATCAGTGACATTCTTGTGGTGCTGGAAATTAATTATTTTAAGTGTACTTGTTCTTTAAGGTAAATTAAAAAAATAATACTAGTACTTTACAATTAAAGTAGATGTATAATTTCCTAATCTATCTATATTAGCCTGATTAATTCAGTTTTAAGAATATTTTCATTAAAGCTTTGTAATTCATATTTTATATTTTAGAGGATGAGTAGATACAATTCAGAAAGTCTGTCTCCTTAAATTTGAAGTTCATCAACAAGGGTTGTTGTTTGCTTGTTTGTTTTTTAATCAGTTTGTATCTACAGTCATACTCTGCTCATACAAATGTTTTGCACTGTAAAGGTTTCATGCTGTGTTAAAATTCTCTCTTCTTTTTAGTCTTCTTCCTTTTCCTTTGTTTTAGCATAGTTTTCTTAATCTCAGTAATTGCATTATTCCACTTACAAAATAAATAAATAAATAAATAAATGCAGAGCATTCTCTTCAGAAAGCCCTTCAGCTGTTATTTATTGTTTGTTTTTTTTTAATATATTGTAAACACAGTAGATCAGTAGATTACACGAAAACTAAAAATGCAGGAGACCAGTGAACCTTTTTCATCTTCCCTACTAGGCTTTCCTTCTCTGTTTCTGTTCTGCATTTCAAAGCACAACAAACAGTATTACATGTGGCATGATGCATGTGGTATCTGCATTGTGTAGAAGAAATACACACAACATTAAAAATTATTTTATAAAATATAATATATTTACCTTGAAATAGATATGATATTTTATTGAAGAACATCTATGTTTCAAGGTTTATTTTTAATGTCTTTATCTTATGTCATAAAATTAATTTTTATTCCCATGGCATGTTTGAGTCTGATACACATATTTTTCCCCTTTCCTTCCAAATTAGGAAGATAATTTTATCAGTAATGTTCATTAAAGTATAACTGATGAAATGATCTCAAACAGTATTTATTTTATTATTCAATCTCAGCCTCTTGAAATGAGTAATTTTTTATTTATTCAAGGCACTCAAGCCTCACTCATGAATTATTCATTACCTGCAGTCATATCTGAAATACTAATTTTAGGGTTTCTATTATTTAATGCAAAGGCTAACTGGTCCAAATGGCTTCAAATCTCAAGAAGTTTTATTATTAATGGCTTCAGTCTGCTTTCAGATTGAGATCAAATGATACTACAGTAAAGTCTAGAAATAATATTAATTGGAAATTTATTTTTTCTGACAGCAAATCTGAAAATGGCATGTATGTTCATTAAAATAATTTAGAAGCCACAACTTTAAAATATTTTTAAATATGAGGTGTTCAGAATAATTTTTAGCTTTTTACTTTTCTTTTTTTTTTCCTCCCATGGTATTCTTTGTCATATTAGTAAGAGGGGTAAGTAGCAGAAATTAATGAGAGAAAACACTGAAACTTAAAAAAAATTAGGTAACTTTGCTCATTTTTGCAAGGCATCAGTTTTGTTGTGGAGAAGGAGGTTGGCTAATTCTCAGCTTCTCTGGACTCTGCTCAGTTCCAAGAAAACGGATCGCCATTTTAAAACCATCTTAATAAAAGCAGCATTGTCCCTGCCTGTCTTCAGCCTTTGAGAAAATAAAAATAATTTTTAAAAATGTGGATATCTTTGGATAGTAAGATTTTTGAGACATATTAACACAATTTTGTACACATTCCATTGACCGACACAGAAGAACTCTGGTAAGAAACACTGTATAGCACCTTGGATATATCATTAATGTAGGGTAAGATATGATAATTACAGCAAAACAATATGAATAACTTCATACTACATTACTAGGTTAGTGAGAATTATTTGTATACAAGCCAAAAAGTATCTTAATGGCGTAAGAGTCCTTAAAAGAGCCCAGTGAGGTTGGACTCTACTTTTACTTGTAAAGTTAACGTCTGGTAACTCCGTGCTTGGTGATATTCTAGCATACAAATGATGGCAATGAAGAGCAGAAGCATTTCAGGGTATACTGCAGATTGTCTAACTGGTGAACAGAAGTGTGCATGTAAAATGGATGTCTGAAGGGAAAAAAGGAGCCATTTGGATACATTTACATATCCATTAAAGGAGAAGCTACTTCCATAGGCTGAGATATTTGCTATCTGTCTTTGCCTTGTTCTTGCTAAGACAGAAAGTTTGCGGTTATAATAACCATTAGGTGTTCATTTTGTGTTCTAGATATTGGTTAAAAAGAAAGCAAACATATTTCAAAAATGTAAATTCTCTTTCTTTCATAATGATTTTAATAGCTTCAGAAATCCATTTGAAAAGATGAACCTATAGATAGATATTTAATAGGCTTGTCTATTAAGAGTCTATCAGTGCCTCATATTAAACACAATAGAGTATTTACCATTGCAAGTTTAAATAAAATATAAATCAGTGCTAATATCAGCTGAAGTAATAAAATAAAACCACTTGTCAAGGACAAGACTATCACACTGACCAGTTTTCTATTAGCATTAACCTAAAGGCTTCATTGGCATAATTTTCTCAGTAGATTATGTAATGACGAGTTGCCAGATGAAGCAGAAGTAGTTTTTCTGACATTACATTTTAAAGTAATTCTCCTTTTGCTCAATATTCTTCTGTAATGATTCAAAAAAATAAAATAAAATAAACACAAATAAGCAAACTGTAGGGTTTTGTGTTTGTGTGTGTGTGTTTGTTGGCTTGTTTTTTTTTAGTTCCTCAGTATAATTCCCACAGGATAGAAAGGTGAACTGACTGATTATAAACCTTCAGACTAAAATCATTCTTTGCCAGCATAGCCTTGACAACATTAATATCATTAAATAAATTAAAATAAATAAAGTGAAAAAAAGTCTTTTATTCAACATTTTTAAACAACCTAGTAAAGTTGTGCTCTCTGATGACCGTATTTCAGAGACAATGTTTCCCAACATGCTTAAATCACCAGAATTCTTAACATTTATTTCACTGATTTTGCATCCTGACTTATCCCATGATGTCTACAAGTTGAATCCATTTCTCTAAAAGAATGCCATAGAATGTCTTTAAGAATCTGAAATGAGCAACCAATGAATAGTTAGATAACAGCATAGGAGTTGAAAACAAAACAAAGCAGATCATGTGTAAGAAATTATGTGAACTTTAAAGGATGGTTTGTACTGATCTGCATGAATGGCCATGTGAATAACCAATCATATTCTACTAGAAAATATTAATCATAATGTTAATGAACCTGCTTTGGAACACATATCACATGCAAGTCCTTACAGTTTTATGTGTAATTAGGAGGCAATTTCACCTGTATTGTCGCTTGTCACATCACTGTATGTATATACTTTTTGTACCTATTCAGCATCATAATGATCCATGATAATGAAAGATATATTTGTTCTGTATTTCTCCAGAAAAATTCAAAGAGAAATAATACAACTTCCTGCTGTACTGAAAAGACAGAACAGAAGGAGAGAAGTTAGTGATTTTGCTAACGGCATATAGAAGCAATAAAAGAAGTTCTCTATTTACCTGGAAGTTCAGCTGTGAAAGCTTGAAGATTAGTGGAGATGAGATAGCATTTCAGGCACTGAAATCAGCAAGCACAGAAGAGGCTGTTCTTCCTTCTTACATCCCAAGCTGGAATTAAAACCAGAGGAAAACAAATTACTACATCCTCGAAGACAATTGACAGAAAATTATTGACCTCTGGCATATGCTTGTACACTCTGGCTCTTGTTTTGATTCTCTTATAATGAAATAAATGATGTGGATATTTTTTTTAATTACTTTTTTTCTTCTCTTTTAAAGATACAGTCCCAATGGGTGACGAGATAAGAAAAGCCCCTCTAGATAAATATTACCATGTATATGTTAGATAGTATGTTATCTCAGAATATTCTAAGAAAATTACATAATTAAGTCAGCAAGGATTTATACTTTGTTGAAAGACAGGAGGTGAAAAAGCTACACAGAGTGCGCAATGGGAGCACACTGCCTACCTGTCACCTGCCAGATTGGCAACCTCCCTCCTGAATGATCAATTCTCTCTGATCCACAGCAAGCAATGATCTGGCATAACTGTGTAAACTCAGCACAAACATCTGAGAAAGCTGCATTCCTGCTGAGGAAACTGTAAGAAAAGATATGGATGGAAATCCAGTGAGATAAGAAAAGTAAAACTGCAAGCAAAGGTAAGCCAGTCAATGTAAGACTGTCTGCAGTTCATGGATTCAAGTGTTAAATAGAAGGGCACTGGGAAGGTACCCAAAAACTAAAGGGAGACCTGTGGAGCTGGAAGATGTTTTCAGCATCACTGATGGTGAGCACATTCCGAAGAGCAGTTGTTGCTGATCTGTCACCACCCCATTTGTGCTGCTGGGCTTACACAGACTTGTTGGCAGAGCTGCACATTACATCCAGCTGTTGGGAACTGTGCAGGGTATTAAAGCTGCCCTTATCCTGTCTATACAGACTCTGTGTGTGTGGTAGCTATTGCCTCAACAAAGGGACCAAAAGAGAGAGATCTACAGGTTTTTGCTTATTCAAATGTCTTTTAAGAAAACAAATGAGCCCATGTAAAACCTAACACTTTGCTACATTTGAATCAGAAAGATAATCTTGGTGAACAGTCTCCCTTTCTTTATGAGTGATTTACCCCAAAGTGGTCCATATAAAATTTATCCCGAGTCAGGCTGCAATTTTTTCCTTTGAAAATGGGCTGGCGGTGACTGGAGTTAAAGCTTGTCAGACTAAATATTTCTGTTTCCATTTGCTACTACTGCACAAGATTTCTTTGCAAGTGCTGCTGAGTGTTGTTGCAGATGTTTCACTAAGTTTCAGTAAGTTAATTTAGGTAGCTAGAGTCAAGAATTATTTACTGCTACCTGTGATGATTTTTTATATCATACAAGAATAGCACTGAAGGAAGTTTTCCTCTGACAAATCAACAAAAGGTCTGTACAACAAAAGGCCTCGTGACTCTCACTACAAATTACTGGTCCACTGGTTACAGACTGTACATAATCTCATGATATTTTGACATTTTTGCATATCCAAACCATTCCAGGTTGATTTTAATCATCTTCCTTTACCAATCATTACACATGAGGGTTAAAAATTGACCACATAGCACTATTCACTTGTTGATATTTTTTGAAAATATGAAAAACATAAAATGTTTAGAATACCACTTAATTGGTTATCAAACTACTGTATTGAAATTGTTGCATTGAGAACATTTTGGAAGCATAATGACGTCCTGTGTATCATTTTAGTGACCAAAGGCACATCTGAAAATGGTGGTTGATAATCTCATAAGAAGTTACAGGACATTCAAAAAATCTTTAGATATTCAATAAAATAATTCATGCTGCCTGCTTATAGTATAGCTACCTCAGTGACATAAAGAACCAAACCACAAAAACAAACACACACACACAAAAAACAACAACAAAAACACACCTAACAATGTTTACCACTGCTGGCTCTCCAATGATTTATGTTATAAATTCGTTGTAATGATATGAGTCTGTCCATCCCATGACCTACTTAATTTATTCTGCTTCTTCTTCTTTCCTGGACATGACACTTCCAAATCCTTTTGTTTTTCTAAAATTCCTATTTTATTCTGAATGTACTGGCAATATTCTACAGACTCTTTTGGGCTTCCATGCAAGCAAAAGTCCCATGAACTTCTACAGGCATATTATTTATTTGCCTTCCTGCTTTTCAGTTGTGCGCCTCCTCAAATTTTCACTCTACTTAGCAGATATAAATTTTTAGATGAATCTCAAAACATTTGGAATTTCTTTTCACAGAAACATTTTTTTCCTAGACTGATGAAGCAAGCTGGCTTGAGTGAAGTTTCTTCTTTATGGCTTTCCATGACCTGTATGAGTTAGGACAATACATTTCAGCACTCAACATGACAAAATGAATTTTTGCTACGTTCTGATAGAATAGTGGTAGCTTTTCACAAAAAAAATTTCATATCTTCAGCCTAACCCCCCTGAAGATGTATCCTGATTCTAGTGTTCCTCAGATTTCTAAGAACCAAGTCAAGGATTTCTGGTCAAGTCAAAGACTTCTTTCTCTAATATTATATCAGCTAAGAGAGGAAGAAAGCTCAAACTAGCTTAATAGATAGATACTAATCAAAATGGCACCTTGGGGAGCCATTTTTTATTCAAGAGTTTGTTGCTCATTCTATAACATCCCATTTGGCTGTCCATCAGATATATGCTAGGGAAGTTGGTAACTGATTTACAGATAGTGTGGGAGGCTTTACTATTCATAGCTAGGCTTACTAATTTGTTTGCCTAAAGATGCTTATGTGCTTTCTGTCTAAA
Source organism: Pavo muticus (assembly GCA_016647715.1). Lineage (NCBI taxonomy): Eukaryota > Metazoa > Chordata > Aves > Galliformes > Phasianidae > Pavo > Pavo muticus. Next base: position 163,918 of record JACDJE010000118.1, read on the forward strand.
TGTCAGCATGAGTTTTGTAGGTCCTTGTAATTGTTTTCTTAATGTGACTATACATTCAGTCTTTCTAGTAGTACTAAGGCAAATACTACCAGTTTTCTTTGACTTACTTTCAAATTGTTGTCTGTAAATAATTGGTTACTAATTTACAAATTTAAACACATTTGATCCAACTAAAGGAAAAACTTGAAAAATTTTAATTTAGCGGTACCATTGCCATTCATAAAAATTCAGAATTCCTGTTCACTGTAGCTCTTCTTTCTTTCTGGTAAGTTACTAAAAATGGTCGGATTTATTTCTTAAAAATGTACTTTTTGCTCAAAGGAAATCTTCCTTTGAACAAGATTTCTGCTTTTACACAACCATTCTTTCAGATTATTATTTTTTTAAAAAGAAACAGAAAGAAAAATATTTTTGTTTACTTTCTTCCTAATGAAAACCATGAAAAGATCAAAATTAGGTATTTCTATCTAGGGCATCACATAATACGCATCGTCTTACCACACCCTGAAGATGAGGCATTGCAGAGAATATAAAGACTTTGTGTTGTGCTCATTGAGACTGTGGTGAAATGCAGCGAGGATGCCCTACTGAAGTCAAGACAATCATTATAACCATTGCGAAAATGAGGCTTCTAGCTTTTTTTTTCATATAGAGAAAGCTCTGACCCACGTTGGTGTAGAAACGTAATGGGAGACATCTGCAGTTCTGCTGGTGTAACTTATAGGGATGTAGAATGTCTGTAAAACCAAGAAGGAAACAACTACAACAACAAAAAAATACTATGAGCTTCTTCAGGATGCTGCAGTGAAATATCTACATGATTTCCTGCTGCTCACTCAGATAGCAAATCACTCAAAGTGGGAGTGGGTTAGAATTCATACACTGGAATACAAATCTGTTATTCTGAAAAACACTGCTTTCAACTATTACTAGCTGATTATCCATCAGTGCCTCAATATTTTTCAGAACTAAATCATAAAATTTCATTTCTGCATATGCATTACAACAGTATCTGTCTTAATAAGTAGAGCATCCTAAATCCCATTACCTAAACAGGATCCAGAAACAGGACATCCCATTACCAAAATCCTTTTCGTGAGCTAAATCCAATGTACGCTTACATTTGATATATCACAGACTGCTGTTCCAGTTATCACTTCCAAAAACTGCATCTGAAGAAAGTGGAGAAGGTGACATTTATTTCTTTGACAGCCTAGTGGTGGAAGCCCTTACCAAGAAAATAGTAGATCAATGCCTGATTCCCTCAGAAGATTTTCATCCTAAAAAGTTCAGCTCTTGAATTTTGGGATGTCCCAGGTGCCAAATATTAACTTTGAAACTGAGGTCCTGTGCCATCAATGTTATTTTATAACACTGTAGAGAAGTTGCAGAGGAACCAGAGAAAGACTCCTGAGTCAAAAAATAAACAAAGGCATCAGAATACAGGCTGAAACAAAAAAAGTTAAAAAGGTCCACTACATACTGAAGCTCCATTAAAAATAGAAAACAGCATGAATTAAACTTAGGCTTATAAAAGCCCATGCAGTGTTGTTGGTCCCAGAGAAACCTGAAGTAACACCCGGTAAAAGAAATTGAGATAAATCTATTAATTACAACATCTGATTGCCAATTTCAATGAAGTTTGGATAGAAGTAAGGAAATATCCCTTAGGACTAACCCTGTCCCAACAGGGCAGAGGGCTGTCACAACAATGAGAGGCACATGGCTGAGTGGCATCTGGAAACCACACAGAGTTCCCTCCCTGTGCCACAAGAAAGGGCTCCAGGGACAAGGACAGACATTGATTTATTGCTATATTCTGTTCTCACTCTGCAATCAGCTAAGAGTATGTTTGGATTGTGCTTTGTTTTTGGTGTTGGATTTTTTTATTTTTATTTTTTTTGGCTGTACTCTTCTATTTACAGGATATATTCTGCATATCTGACTCTGGCATTATTTGTCTTGAGATTTGAACTGGCAAATAACAAAATTACTGGAAAAGAACTGCTTAGATGTTCTTTGCCCAACAAATAGTAACAGATGCTCATCTGCAATAAAATAACTTGAGAATTTCATGATGTAAGATATTTGAAGCAGAAAAATCTGTGAATTTTTCAGTTCTATTAGTACAATTACCTACTCCTTGCAAAATAATCATACTCTATTAACACAATTTACAAGTCATCTGAAAATTAGTGAGAAACTAGATTATCAGCTGTTTTCTCTTTAACACTTTTTACCAATCATTTGATTTAAACTCCTTTAACACTATTTTAATAATCTCCATAATATTTTTCTAATGCAGCATTGCCCCAGTTTTAGAAATTACCTATTTGATGCAAAGAGAAATTTTAAAGTAAGTTTTCCAAGCTTATCTTTCTAAAATCACATTACTTACATGTAGATATAAGTAGTTAGTAGCTTGTTTAAATACTCCCTGCACACGTTTTAATTTCATCAAATTCAGTAACAGAATATTTGACATTCAGCATCTATAAAATTCAGAACATATTTTGTGGTGAAGGAATTTTAACATCTAGTGAGTCAGATAAAGAGAACAAAGCACAGCATTTCTAACATCTACCTAGTCTCCTAATTTAGCTGCCATTTTAGCATTAAAGCTCTCTCCTGAAGATCTTACACTTATTTGAGAAAGATCTTTTTTTTTTTTTTCTTATTACTATGCTGACACCCAGTTTCCAAAGAGGTGTTAATAATTTTTCATACGTGAAGAAGTCATTTAGAAGTGATATTAACATAGAAATTGAGCCATCTTTGCATATTTATAATTATTCCTAACAAATATATGCTAAAAGAAACCAACATAAAAGAAGATAATTATTAGTTGGTTTCCAAAAATACTTTTATTGCTGGAAGTCATTTCCTCTGTAAGGGCAGGAAGTGAAGTGTGACAATGCTATATGCGAATGTGCCACGCATGTAGCATGGAAGGAGGACATGAGAGTGGGTGATCCAGAGGAGAACTTACTTCTCAGACCAGGACAGGAGTCCTTGGTGAAAGGGCCTGCACATACTACAGCAGTGCAGTTCTAATTTCAAGTAACTGAAGGACATTTTGAGCACAGAATACGTAGGCAGCATCTATCATTTGAATTAATCTTCACTTGGCTGACTCCTAAAGCTGAGGTGACAGCACATGGGCCAAGAGTGAGCTTTCCTTTTGCCAGCCTTGGCTGATCCCCTTGTCACTCACACAAAAAGCAGGTGTCACATCAGTGACATCAGTGTCACATCAGCCTCCTCCATCCAGCAAGCTGCACGGCACTATTGGAACAACTGTCCAGCTGGAAGAGAGATAATATAAGGCAATTTAGTATATTCGTCCATTTATAACTCCAGTCTTCTTTGCTGTTTTGCTGAGACAATGAACAAGATAAATATTGTACTTTTTGGTGCTTGTAACCTGGGAGATTTTATTCAGACTATGGAGACAGTAAAGGTAACATTTCTACGCACTACTAGCTCTCTAAACAAATATGTCACTATTTATTAAATTAGCTACTTAGAGCCAACATGTGTCTGCTCAGAGATCCAACCAGGCAGATGCAGAAAATTCAGACAAGTGTGGTACAGTTGGGCAAATTTGGACCAGAACTGGTAACATCCCAGACCATTTAACAGCATGACATCTTTACATTTTGCAGAGGTTATTCAACTGGTGCAGTTAAAGCTGAAGACAGTGATACAAAGAGTTTTCTTCTTGGGACACTCAAAGATTCTGTTCTTTTTCTAAACTTGCACATAGAAATGCATGTTCAATGAAAAGTAACACTTAAACCACATACAAATAAAAAATGTAAATACATTTGTTTCTATTTTGTGTGAATTTTAATTGCCTTCATCTTCAAATGTCACAAGCTCTCCCACACAACAACAATAAAAATAGTTTTTTTGTTTTTGACAACTACACTAAGTGGTATGTGCTTTTAGCAGCTAGAGATACCAGTTACCACAGCAGCAAGGAGTTTTACATAACAGACTTATTCAGATTTTTTCACAAACTACATTTGTGAAAGCAGAGTTCACAGAGATAGAATAAAATACAAATGCTAACAAGAGCGATAACAGAATAGCTGGATCTCAAGCAAGATTTCTGGAAAGTGGCCACTCAGTCATCCCAGACAGTTTAGTTATGATTGATGGGACTGTCAGACCTGAAAAAAGACTAAATCACTGCAACGTCACTGGCCACTGAACTTGACGCAAGTCAGATCAGCTTTTGTCAGAGAATAGGTATTTGTAGAGTTCAGCTTCTTTCTAGTGCAGTAAGCAAACCATAACTCAGTTCTTACAGTTCACAGGGTGAATGAACAAACTGAGGACAAGCACACTTGTTTCAAGCCAGGTCAGATTCTCTAAGCCAAAACAGCACTTTCCACTTGTGACAATACCCAGATAATAAAATATCTTATTTTATTTATTATATGCTGGAACATTAACTTACTCTTTTGGTTAGATCTTCAGAAACAGCAAACTGTAGCATTTCTGTGTGCCTTGTACCAAAGATGTGCAATATGATAAGAATCAGAGAGCAGCATATAGTCAGGACTCAAGACAAGTGAGAAAGTGTGTAGTTTTCTGAATGCCTCTGCAGCTCCATAAAATCTTTCTTTGACTATGTTGGATACCAGGTGATATGTGTCACCCCCTTTTTTTTTTTTTTTTGTCTAAATACAGACTTATTCATGATTCTACTAAACATGATCTCTTGACTTAGAAATTCCAAGGGAAATAGCCAGGCAAATCCAATCAATTTTCTATATAATAGCTGTCAGATCCTTTACACTAAAAGACCTACAAGAAAGATGGGCTTTCATATACCCTTAGAAAACTGACCTGACATTTTAGAGAAAAAGTGTGACAAAGGATAAGCTCGAACAAGTATCTGTAGGGAAAGAAGCTGGTGTCATAAGAGGGTGAATTGAACGGCCTCCAGAGGGCCTTTCTAGCCGATATGGAGAAAGAAGTTAATGTTACTCAGAAAGTAATAATAAACTGACCTGAAATTTGGTAGGGATTCTCTTTAGATGTCCTTTGCAGTGATCCCTTCTGTCTCCACCACAACTGTCAGAAGTTAAGAGAGAGAGGAGACTCCAAAATCCAGACCCTCTTCTTCCAGTAATAGTAGAATCCAATGTAAACACTTAAATGGGAAAACCCATAGAGGCAGGTGCCTTTCTCATTGACTTTTACGTTCCATTATAATTTAGGGAGAGGTATGTCTTCCTGTTCATTCTGTTTTCCTCTCTTTTTCCCATTTTAGTAGATCAGAAGGTGCTATTCGGCTGTTTTCCTCCAAAGGATGTTAATGATATGTCCTTGTCACAGCCTGGCAACCATGAATTCACTTTCCATAGGGTATGCTACACAAGCTGCAGCAACTGTCTGGTTGTATGGTCCCCCTGCAGCCACTAGCAACCATTTCTGTAAGCCTACTCATTCCTCCATTCATCCTCTCCAAATGTGAGCTTTACTTATTTCTCTTTAGCTCACACTGCAGATTCCATGAATATCCAGTCTTCACTTCTAGAAGACCAGAATGCTGGAGTTTAAAAAAACAATCTTCTTGTTACCCATCTGAGGCAGGCCTGCATCATGCATTTGTTACATGTGAACATGAAAGGACCTGAACCATAAGTACCTGTACCTTGGAGGTAAGACATATCTTGTGTGCTGCAATCTCCACATTTCCTTCAGAAGATTCAAAACTTTTCTTCTGTGTTTGTAATGAGGATGTCTAGGAAATTAATAAATAATTTATTTTAAAAAATATAATGCAGTAAATCTCGGGCTCAGCAAAGGTGAAATGCCAAAGACATAAAAAATATAGATGTGTTCCACTTATGCAGAAAACAAAATAGATGAAAAGAAAAGAGGGAGGACACTTTCAGATTAAAGTCAGCCACCAAAACTTCTATATCACAGACACCTTAAGTTTTAATTTTTATTTTCTGACAACAACAAAAGAAGATTGCATCTAGATATCAGAACAGCCTTGGTAATCTCAAGGATCTCAGTCAAGCTCTAACTATACCACAATAAATAATTTCAAGATCAAAATTCATACATAGCTGTATTAAAACTTGAATTTAAATCTTATTTTCATAACACAGAAGGGAGAAATAAAACATGATTCTTCTGCTTAAGTTAAATATCTCTCTTACCCACTTCAGTCTGTGGCTAAGCTAACACAAATATCTAATACCGAGCATTTAATTTAACATTAAAAACCTTAGGATACTCAATAGGATCTCTCCTGCTGATTTTCAATGAAGAAATTATGGCTCTTTCAAAAAATTATAGGTATAAGCTGACACAAATATGTCAGAAATCACTTTAGAGTTGTATCTGTACTTGAAGAACTGATAGGAAACAAGAAAACAAACAAACAAAACCTGATTTAATATTCTTTAAAGTCGAGGAAAAAGAAATAAGTTTTGACATAATTTCTCTGAGAGACCAAAATGCTACTGCCACACACTGCCAAGGAAGAACGGTACTTCGGCAAATGCAATAAGTCACAGCTGAATAAAAACAGAGTTTTTCTTTTTTTTTTTTTTTCCTTTTTTTTTCCTTCTGTGTTTTGTCCACCCCAGGAACTTAAGTTCCTGAAGAAGAAAGAAATCACAGCATCCAAGAAGTTAACAATGCTGTATGGTACTGGAGTAACTCTCTGCATGCTGCTGTTTTAGTAAATGCACTAAACATATGTTACTTTCTTTCTCTTTGTTTTTGATGTTTCATAAACTATTCCTCCCTAGTCTTTTGCCAAAAGCCAGACAGGAGGAATGATTCATATGTTCTGGGATTTAAAAGGTATATTTTGAAAGCACAGTTAGTGAGTCTTACCTGCCAAAAATAAAGCTCTCTGAAGTTTCTTCAGAGATGAGTTATCCAGTATCCCTTAATCTCCTGACTTCAATCATAGAACTAGTATTTTTGTTTGTTTGTTTTTGAGCTTCTTTTGAACTGATGCCAAGGAGAAACCACTGTGTTGTGCCTACCACCACCGCTGTAGGAGGTAAACTAGAAAGAAGTCAATGCCATAGCAATAAATGCTAACCCATGAAAATCCAGAGATTAATTGAAGCAATGTGCAAAATAGAACGTGATGAAAAGAAGTGAATGTACAGTTGTTCAGTGTTACTGATTCTGGAGGAAAAATATTTTTAAAGCATTTGATACTATGTGCCTGCATGCAGTTTCCATAACCGGACAAATAGGTAATAACCTCTCACTGCTGCTCAGAAGCAAAAGACCTCAAAATTTCACTTGATGCAACACTAGTAAAGAGAAAACATTGGGCTTGACCCATCATTTTTAATATTCTCTTCCCTGAGCCTTGAAATTCCTACTTTGATACATGAAAAGAGAGTTTTTCTGTCATGTGGTATTACACAACAGTGGAAAAGGTGTTAGCTGAGATAACTGAGATATAATCTCGTCAGGGCACACTGAATTTCACCCTGTGTAAATCGGCACCCACTTCAGAGCATGGAAATCTGTTGTTTGGTTAGGCATATGTGTGAGAAAAAACATGTAACTCTGAGTACAATCAACAGGACTCCACTAAAAGCATCAATCACTAAGCAAAGGATAATAGGGAGGGTAGGCTTCTTTCGAAGTGGAAACTAAGGAATGTTCTCAGTAGAAAAAAAGGTAAAGTCACTCAAATGATGGTATTATCATGTGTTTATATTTCATCTAATTTGTTCAAAATATGCCAAGTTTTTCTCCTACACTGGGGAAGAACTAAATTCATGAATAGAATGATTGAAACAATGACATATGCTTGCCAGTGTTCAGAAGGAGAGAAAGGAAATACTACAGACAAGAATAGTGGTTTGTACTTTTTGGATAAGGTCAGTACAAATTTATTTATCCTGCTGCTCTACCCCTGGAATCCTCTTCCCTTCAAAACTGACCTGACTACTGAGTTGAGTAACAGTAGCAGTTCAGCAACAGCAGGTATTTTCTTAGTTGAGATCTGGTGAGTATTCACAATCGACAGAAGCCTTATCTATTTACTCACTACTTTCTTCTTCTTTTTTTTTTTTTTCAATTACCCATTCTTTCTAGAAACTTGGAATATTCATTTTGCTCCAGAAAGTTTGCTTCTGTGCACTGAGTTGTGCAAAGATGCTGTCATACAGAAATCACCAGGCAGCTTTGGCTTAATGTCCTCTGGAAATCCTGAAATGAAGGAGAAACACCAAAAAGAAAGCATGGGTAGACTCAGCTACAGTGTCATTCCTTTGGATGACACATAGGATGACTACGCAAATGCTAGTTTTGATGTGTATTTTTTGCATATGAGAAAGCATTTGGCCATGACCCCTCAATTTCTCATGAGCAGTTTTGGGAAGGAAACAATTACAGATAGAAGTTCAGGTAGGTTTTCTTCTAGTGGACAGACAAAAATAAATAAATAAATGAATGAAACCACTGAATTTATACATAATACCAAACTGGGTCTCACTCTTACTCGTTAAATGCTGAATGGCTCCACTTCAGTAAGCAGAACATATTGGATCTTACATTAGTGAGAAGGACGGCATTTTCTGTGGCTGTTTATATTCAGAATACCATTTTGAGGCTTTCCCTGCAAGGTCAGACACTGCCATATGTCACATCTTTAGTCACAAGATGAATCCCAGAAAATAGAGCCTCATAGAAATTTTTCACTGTGTTATGACATAAAGGTATATACAACATATACCTTCTAAAACAGGTCTTGGATTAAAGGTGAGAGCACAAAGTACATTTTTAAAAAGCTACTGCCAATTATTTCACAAATGCTTCTGGATTATTGCACAGCACTTGGAAAACTCTCTGTAAAATATCAACTATATTAACACACAGAATGTCATGCAACTTCTGAAAACAGATGATATTTTGGACCTTGGCTGACTTTTTGACTACAATTTAGACATTCCTTGACCATGCCAGTTCATGGTAAAAAAATGAACAGGATCTTTAATTTTGAGTGATGCAATGCAATCAAAATGAAGGACAATGTGTTTTTTCTCTCAGTATTAAGTGGTGTTAGAACACTGTGAACTCCTCTTAAAGCAAGAACCTACACATTTTTCAGGTATACTCTAAAACATGCCTATGATTAGATTTTAGTAATAGCAGACTTGGAAGCATGGAGTTCTAAAGCTCTCCAATGACTCCACTGTTGTTTCTTCCTTTCCCCAACCCCCATCTCCATCCCAAAAATATATCTGACTACCTGCCAGCTCAGCAATGCCTCAGTCCCTCAGCTAAAGGATGTAGGATATAATCACATCTAGTGGACTTTCCAAAGCAGGCTTGCTATGTTTTCTCAGCTCCTTTTCAGGTCAACATGCAGAGATTCCTAGGTTCATAGACATTAGGCTAAGTATAAGGTCTAAGTTATAATCATATTTCTTTGGGCTATCTCTCATGATGGAGAGAGCTGGTTGTAACAATCTGAGACAGAGGATGACCTAATTACTATGAATCATAGATGTTTGTGCTTGCTATTTAATCTTTGTTTTACTTAGCAGCATAGATGTGTCTGTAAATCATGCAACTATACAATGATGGGCTCCTGGCTATCGTTCTGCTTTCACTGTGCTTTTGTTGTTTTTTTTTTAGCATTATGATCCAATTATCATTCATCATTCAAAGATAAATTGACAGGAATTTGCTGAAGGGAGACAGTTACAATAACAAGTAAAGGAAAATGAGAACATTTGCCATGCAAAATGATTTCCTTTACCTGTCAAATAAAGAGAAAAAGCAGACATTTTAAAATTTAAAACTGAAACACTTGGATGTATTCTTTAAAATATAGATCTTTCCTAATACAGACAAATGACAAATGTAGCCTTTTGTAACACTGCAGGTATAACCTGATACCTGAAGGGCAAGTACTGTAGGAGTAATTCATTTATTTTGACTTCTACAGTAATAATTATAGGTGTCTCTTTCTCAGCTTTTTTATTTATATACAATTCCCTTACTAATTCTGGCTTGTTCCCTAATTTGATAGATGTAATTTACTTTGATCTTCATAGAACTGGTTGAAACCTGATTTTCTTTTCAGATATCTTTTGTTGCATAATGATGTTTAGCTGTTTAGGGGGGAAAAATAGAAAAAAAATAATCCATGATTTCCTTATCACCGTTTCCTTACTAGAATCCATATTGAACTGAGACTTTCTAGGCACATGAAAACCTCCAGACTCCATAAATTTGTTACTGTTTTCCAACAATTTCAGTATATACCAATAATGATTCAAAAGTTCATTAAGCTGTTGGTGTCTTTGCCCAGGCTATTTCATGCACTTACAACAGTTACAATACCTGAAAGACAATATTCTGTGATACATTATTTAAAAAAAAATAACACATACCCAGCCTGACCTAACATAAATACGAAAATCTTCTGTAACTTATCTGATGCTAAGAAGAACTTTCCACAGCTCTTTGCTGATTATTTTAGCTTCACCATAATGTATTCATAGAGTTCTTTGTCTTAGACAATTTTCTTCATTTTGCTCTCCTTTTCTTCATTGTTAATTAGTAAACTTTCCTCACAGGTAGCACTGCTGATACAAGCTGGCATCAGTTTCAGGTCCTCAGGGCTCTACCATGCCTGTCGCTATTAATTCAACTGCTTTGGCTTGATTAAAAAAAAATAAAAAAAAACAACCGCTGTCAGCAAAGAGAAGAGCACAGCAATTAGATTCCACAGATACTAAAATTGCAAGTTGTAAACAAATCTACACGACAACTACTGTTGTCTTTCTTGTTGTTTCCTTCTATGAGTATTTTAGGAAATGAGAGACGGCAGGAACACTTGCAGAAGCAGCATTTCAATTACTTACTGGACTTATCATAATAAGAAATTTGCAGTCATTTACACTGCGGGGCAGTAACAGAATGGAAACCAACAATGCAATTTACATGCTTAGTAGAAACTAAGCAATTCAACTCAAATGCTAACAACTGTCTCATCTTATTAATAGTATTAACAGCCTACAAAAATGATTGAAAAAGAATCCCCAAAGATAATAGAAACATAGACTCATAGAAGGGTTTGTTTTGGAGGAGAAATTAAAGATCATCTAGTTCCACCCCCCCTGCCATGGACAGGGTTGCCACCCACTGGATCAGGCTGCCCAGGGCCCCATTCAGCCTGGCCTTGAAGGCCTCCAGAGATGGGGCATTCACAGTATTTCACATAGGACACAATATCACAACAGGACAGCCTATTCCAGTGCCTCAAGACCCTCTGAGTAAAAAAATTTCTTCTTAACATTCAGCTTAAATCTCCCCACTGTTAGTTTAAAGCCATTCTCCCTTATCCTATCGCTATCAGACCCCCTCCTGCTTCTAAGCTTCCTTCAAGTACTAGAAGGCCACAATGAGATCTCCCCAGAGCCTTCTTGTCTACAGGCTAACCAAGTCCAACCTCCTCAACCTTACTTCATAGGAGAGGTGCTCCAGCCATCTGATCATCTTCATGGCCCTCCTCTGGACCCACTCCAACACTCTACATCCTTCCTGTACTGGGAGACTTAGGCTTGGATACAGTAATTCAGATGGGGCCTCACAAGGGCAGAGAATAGAAGGGGCCACCCCCCTTTAGATGCAGCCCAGGATACAGTTGGCCTTCTGGGCTGCAAGAGCACACTGCTGGCTCATACCAGCCTCTCATCCATTAGGACCCCCAAGTCCTTATCTGCAGGGCTGTTTGCAAAGAGTTATTCTCCCAGTCTGTGCTCATATGTGGGATTGCTGTGACCCAAGTGCAACACCTCATACTTGGCCTTGTTAAACCTCATTAGATTCTCATGTATCCACTTATTCAGCATGTCCAGGTCCCTCTGGGTAGAGTCTCTCCCTTCTATTGTGTCAATAGATATAAGATATTTAGTGCTATCATAAGATACTCACTGCTATCAACATCCATTTCTTTACTCTTTCTTTCAGCTGAATGTAATAACTTAACTAGAAAGAAAGAGAATGAATGTCTTGGTCCCAGAAGGATAAGTTAGGTTGGTCTTTTCCTAAAATAAGGCAAAAAAAAAAGCACATCTGCTACATTTATATAACCATCAGATGTGGGAACTAACTCTCATCACTGTGATGATGACAGCTTATATTTGAAATAGTCCCAGGACAATTTCTTTTTATCCTTCATATTCTCAGCTAATCTCAAGGAAAGTTCCTGGCTTTTCCTTTTCAGATCGTTCCATATCTTTGTAACAGTAAACATTCCTGTTAGAATGACTCAGGAAATGTTTTTATTTTCATTCCATAGAAAATGTTTATTTACCATCAGAAAACAACCGAAAACTCGTATTTTTCTCCAGAACTCACGGTACTTTAGTCTCACACTACTGCCATAACCCTTCTTCATTCTTTCTCTTGACAGGTCCTTATATCAGGTACTGCTTTGTATCATCTGGCCCTTTAGATAAGAAAATTATATACCTTCTAGATTTGGATAATTTTTTTCCACTAAAAAAAATATTAACTAACATGATAAACAAACAAACAAGCCTTTTGCAAATTTTTCTTCCTTAAATAGCTGTTTTGTCTAAATACTTTGAGTGTGAATTTTGCAGTTGCCAATAGCACTTCCATTATTCTCACATTCAGGTATTGTGCAGTAAAGCTAATTCATTGAGTTAGTGGGCCCCTATATTTCAGCTCACATTGAAGATCAATAGGTCTTAAGGTAAGAAACACATTTCAAGAATGTAGAAATATGCCAGGAACAGCAGATTTCTTTCCTATTTATTTGCTTATATCCTTTGTCCCAGACAAAAGGGCTATTTGACAGTCAGCTACAGAGCTAACAGGCATTCCTCCCCTAGAGAAGAGTGGAGGGCTGGAGTATTGATCCGTTGTGGTAGCTGCAATTATAGACATAAGCCTTTACATTCTCCTCTTGCAAATTTTGGAATATGTGAAATAAATAAAACTACTTCAAATAAGTAAACTATCCATTCTGCACTCAACATGCTATATATTTTTACTCAGCTGTTTGAAATCCCCAGATTTTATTCCCTAATAGTATTTATTTTTCAGATCAGAAGCTTCAATTACTTAAAATTCACTGAAGCAATCATAAGAAAGAATACTGAAATTGTACACACAACTTTGAAAGAAGTAAAAGTAAGCTCTTGACTCCTGAAGGCAGTAATAAATCTCACTGTCTTCTCTGAGAAAGCAGCAAGAGCCCGAGGAGACAGCTCTTACAGATCTAAATATGAATCCAAATTTGAGATGCTGAAAAAGAAAGTGGTCACTGAATAACCATTGCACTAAGGTCTAGATCATCAGTATAGTAGTTACAAATGAGACATTATCAGTACAAATTCTTTACTGTAAGAACTGAAAATTGTGTTAGTATAAGCTGTTGGAAGTGGATAGATGCTACTGGAAATTATATTAAATTATTATTCTATATTCATTACTTATATAAATGAGCAATTATTGATGAAAAGTAACTGTTGCAACTTTGATATCTTCCTTCATTTTCTCCTGAAGGAATGGCAAATGAAATTGAGAATCATCAGTCTTTTTTAATTACTAACCAAGTGGTCCATGGAATTGTTTTCCTGATAATGTTATCAATTATTTTCTTTCTTTCCAGTTATCTGCTTGGCATATTACACAGCAGCCAGGTTTAGACTCTCAATCTCATACAGCAGTTAAACTATGATTCCTTCCAACCCGGACCATTCTGCAATTCTGTAAATTTAGCCTACAAAGTCACACTTCATTACTACAATAAGGAAGGAATGTGTATGTGTGCATGTATATATATATATATATATATATATATACATATGTAGGTCACTCCAAAAGTAATGCCTCTTATTTATTTCCATGGAGTTTACAACAAATATAAAAAGCACAACACTATCTGATAGAGCAAATTCTCAACTACAAAATGCTATTTTTTAACATAGTCACTACCACTAGCTGCGCATTTTCACCAGCAATGAACAAGAAACTGCATGCTGCTCTCATAAAAATCTGCAGCAGCAGAGGTGACCCACTGTCACCACTACTGTAATGTACCACCACCGCCTCACTGTGCTCACATCCAGTCTTTGATCTCCATAAACATTCAGCAACTGTTGATGACTGTCAGTGGGTGCAATTATTTCCACATGGAGGAATTCAGTTCCAAAATTTTGCTTCGTGTGCACTTTCATGTCAGACACCATCTTGTCAGACTATCCCTCTGCTGCCACCTGTTGCATGGCAACAACATGTAATGGAATATTGGTGGGAAGGTTCAGCCTCTACTGCCATGCCACCATCTGCCTCTGATGTCATGGACAAACATCATAAAATGGGAGGCATTACTTTCGAAGCAGCCCTTGTATATATGTATGTAATTATTAAAATATATATCTTAAATATACACAATTCATTTGAAATTTAATCAGCCTAACAGAAATGTTGAGGTTTCTCTGAAGAGCTGTAGCTGTGGTATGATATGTTTATTGCACCTCTTTTGAGAGCATTCTTCTCGTATGTACCTGTATGACCAAGAGGTTTCTTCCTCATTCTGCATGTAATTCCATGAGAAGCCCTGACTTTTGTTTCATCATCTTGTTCAATTACTCAGAACAGAAGTGAACACACAGATTCTTTGGTATAAGGAAAATCAAATTTGTTTGGGAGGTTTTATGTCTTGGAGCTGATACTGTGGAGGATTTCATATCTTCTCACAGAATAATCCTCCATATAAATGTTTTATTTTAGAGGGTCTCTGCATAAAAGCAAACAAATTGAAAACCTTATAGAAAAAGAAATTCTGGATTCCTTTCTGGAATCATCGCTCCCATTGTGGATTGATACTATTTCTTCCTCAAAGTGAAGGTTATAATTAAAGGTGAGCATGCTGGGATGTTATTCACAGAGCAAAATGACATTTAAATGTACTGTGGATAAATTCCCAAACTGTCAAAACTATGAAAAGTCCTATTACATATTCTTTTGGGTGGATAAAATGAATGTTACCCTCTGAGAAATGTTTCAGAAAAGGAATGACATTTTCTACTGTGGTACACTTTGGAAAACATTTTTCTAATGGTAAAAATAAGTTGGAACAACCACATTTTCATTAATTTAAAGAAAAGGAACTGGAAAATACTATTACAATACTAACTTATTCAGTGGGGAATCTATAAATAATAAATGAAATAGGCTCAAAATAGATGCTTGAGCAGCTCATTTATTCAAATCTCAAGTAAATGGATTAAGCCATTATAATGAAATAAAAGTGCAGAAAAGGTGAGTTTAGAACTTCAGGCAGACTTCTAGGTAAGAGAGTTAATCTAAGTACTCAATGATATAATTCTTCACAGATCAGCAGTGAGAACACAATAGTTCACTTTCTGACTTCTACACTCCAACACATTAATTGCACAGAGCCCAGTCAAGGTGGTATAAAATCGGTACAAATGACTGTTAAAAAATCTATTTTTAACTTCTGAAAGTGAGCAACATCCACTAGGCACACTTGCCTCTCCAGTTTTCTATACCTATTTAATTTAGGACACATTAATCCTAAAATTACATACATTCAGGTTCAAGAGGTTCTTCATTCGCAAAAATACAAGTAACAGACGATCGGGGCTTATGAAAAAAAAGATTGATTTGTAATTTTGATTTAATCTTCTTTGTTTCCTGGGTCTGTAGCTAGATGTCTCAATAACATTAAAATATTTTAAGTGTAACATTTCTGACTTTGATTCAAAATTGTACAGATAATTATACTGAATTACACTTATAGTGTAAGTTAAATTACACTATTTAAAACAGGTGCTGTAGCAAAGCGTAAGTTTTGCTGTTATTTCTCTATGACCCAAGCTAGAGAATCTGCTGCAAAAAAAGTTTACTAAATTGGATGTGATCTATAGGAACACTAAAAAATTTGTGCCTTGTTTATCATCTCCAAGTACTAAGGCACTAGCTAAACACTTTTTTAGCGTTAAAGAAATTCTGTATGTGGGGCTCAGATTGCCCAGAGAGATAACTAAAAGGAATACCTGAGTGCCCAAGACACATTTTATGTCTGATTAGTTACCTTTGTATACAGAATGTGATGCTTTAGTTGACAAGGACTTGATCTTAACAGTTGTCTTTTTATGACTGCACTATAGGATACATAATATGGACAAGGTCACCTGTAACAGGATGAGCTGCACACTGTGATCTCAGTACAGCCTTTGCAGTTAATGCAGTGGTGCTGCTCCTGCTCTACTCCATGCAGTGGTTCTGGACTAGTGTGGATGCCTCTACTTGGGGCCTTGTCTTTTTATGACTGCACTATAGGATACATAATGTGGACAAGGTCACCTGTAACAAGATGAGCTGCACACTGTGATCTCAGTACATCCTTTCAAGTTAATGCAGTGGTGCTGCTCCTGCTCTACTCCATGCAGTGGTTCTGGACTAGTGTGGATGCCTCTACTTGGGACCTAAAAGAAAGCAACTTTCCTCAGCAAGGAGGTTTTTTGACACAGTAGTGCTTCATGTTAAAATTCAGTGATTATTGGGAGGAAAAATTTTGCCTTAGTTTATTAATAGTAAATACCCTGACAAATATCAGGTGAGGTTTTAAAGAAATTATTTTGAGCTAGCGCCAAGGACAAAATTCTACTCTTCTTACCTCTAATAGTGCCTTACTCGAGACTCATTGCTATACTTCACTCCTTCCATCTGTGAATATGTAACTGATATTTCCTATGAAAATACACTTGCAAAATATAAATGTATTTAAATAATATACATTCAATTTTTATAACCAAACAACAGCATTTCTTCTGATACTGTAACACAGCTTGTGTAAAACCTTGGTAACAGCAGATTTTTTTTGTTATTATTATTTTTTCTTAAAAAAGAGTAAGCAGCAAGAAACACAGAAACAGAGAAATATATCTATAATACAAGAAGGCTAAGCACAGCATTGAATACTGTCCTGGCTCCTAAAGAGCACAGATCAGCATTACAGGAATGCTGGAAAGCCTAAACAATATAAGGTCAATGTCTTTGTTCTTTTTCCTAAGAAAATCTTAGATCTTTCCTCTCTCCCGCCCCACAGGATACGGCCAAATTATGTGTTGAACAGAATCCAGGCTGCTGGATAGAAAGCATCCCATACTGTATTATTGTCAACTTACTTTCACTGTGTTTGATTCTATACAATTTGATTAGCAGCGATAGAAGAGGTAGAAGTGGGGGCTCTTTCACACTTTTTACTCTCTGTTGTACAGCTGGTCAGAGAAGTCAATCGTCTCATTATCCTTTATTATATCAACTCCAGTTCTCACACTGTACTGAATTGTACCTCATTCTGCCGTTGTTCCAACTGATCTCAATTAAACCATTTAAGATACGCATTAAAGTTAAGGGAAAAAGAAGAAAGAAAGGTGGCTGATAGACATTAATCTTGTCATTTAATGTGAATAAAAGGCACTAATTATATTCATGAATGGGGTGTTAAGAATTATATGCAGAACTGTAACTTCCAAGGTCTGGAGACTGACAGTTTGGAATAATTTATTATTCTACTAAGTGATAAATGAAATAGAAGATATTCTCAAATTATCTCACAGGGCTGTTTATATAATTGCACCAATAGTGAATAATTTTTACAGAAAACAAGGAATTTAAGAATGGTTAAAATGAATATTTTGGAGCACCTTTTAGAAGGCAATGTGAGACATATTCCCAGTAAAGCTGCTATGTCTCACTGAAAACACCAACATGGTGCTGGCAAGCTACTAATAATTTTCTCTTCAAAACTGTGAACGCCATGGTCAAGATGTGTTCAAATTCGTCTCTCCAGTTACCCGGCATTTTTTAAAATGTTTTAAGTGGGAAGATTGAAATTCTGCACTGGAAGATTTCATGGCTCATTGGCAATTTTTGGACAAACACTAGTCATAGGAATCTTTTGACTATTACATAATATAAAATTTCTTATGTAAAGTACAATAGATGTCCATAACATAGCACGACTGTTTTCCATTTGGATGGATTTTCCTGAGAAATTCCATAGTGTCCTTTTAGCTGCTTTTGAAGGCAGAAGACTAAAATCAGAGAGGATTTGGAATTGCAACTCTGGAACATAAAAACAGATAATAAATTTAACACTTTGCTTGGTCATTCACATGTGTCAAACAGTATATACGGTACACGAGAGCTGTCATACCCAGATAACATATTAATTCTGTTAATTTTGCAGTTTTCAAGAGAACTGTTTTAAGAAGAGTTTTACAGTTTTGAAAAATGTTGTCATCTAAAAGTGGTTTAAATAACACTGCAGAGTGAGAAGGGAATAGTTTTCATTTTTGATTTGCTTGTTGAGTCAGCAAAACTTGCTGCATTCATTCAAGAATGAACAATAGAGGAGAGGAGCAGATAAACATCGCACTAAGTCAGCTACCTCTGAATATCAAAAAGTCTCAATAGAAAAAATAGCATAAGCTTCATACAAAATAAACTAAGAAAACCAGAAAGATTTCTTTCACATCTAGTCTTCATATGGATGTTCAGGCAATTCCCTTCACTGCAAGATCTCCCTAGCACTGCCCCCTTCAAATGTTAATGGACCCATCTTCACTAACCCCTTGCAAGGCAGGAGAAAATAGAGTATGCCAAGTTGGAAGGGACACATGAGGATTGTCAAGCCCAATTCTAGGCTCCACACAGCACCACTCAAAATGCAAACTCTATGTCTGAAGATGTCATCCAAACACTCCTTGAACTCCAGCACTTTGGCCTTGACTGCTGCTCTGGGCAACCTGTTCCACACTCACAGCCTTCTGCTGACGAACCTTTTCCTTACACCCAACCTGGCCCCCTCCTGATTCAGTTCCATGCCATTCCCTCAGCTCCTATCACTTTCAGAGAGCACTATCAGTGCCTGCTGCTCAATATGTGACTATAGTAAATGTAGCAGAAACAGAAACTGAACCCAGACCTTTCAAATCTCAGAGTACCCTCCTCAGAGCAAACAGATCCAGTTTGATTTTCCAGGAAATTTATTAGGCATTGTACCTCGGGTAACATTGTAGTGCTCCTGCTGTAATTCACTGCCTCAAAGGCATGACTGTGTCCCACATCAGTGTAGTAATCTCATTCCGAGCAAATACTGTCTTCATGGTGTTTGCATATCTAATATAACAAAAGACAATTTCTTCTCAAAGAGATAATATTTTATTCGAATTACTCCATAGATTCACCTGTTAGTCACCAAACTACCACAGGATGCAGTTAACTACCTTTTTTTTTAGAAGCATTTGTCACTAAAGTTATATAAACACATTTACAGGATTAGTTTAAGTTGAGTGACATTTCTAGATATTAGCGCAAACTCTGATTTTTGGATTTCTCGGTCTACTCAATGGTTTCATCTAATAATAGTGGTAAACTGAGATGAACTACACAGGTTTGATGGCTATGAACTACAAATGCCATTCTGTTAGTTTTCACTACATGAGAGGTGCTTACAATGTTTATACACACAAGACTAAGGAGTGTGTATAATAACTAATGAGTCATTAGTTTAGCTATTATATTATTGTACTATTCATTCAACACTTTTTTTCTCTTTATGGATTATTCCATAACTAAAGAGAAAAAAAGTGTTGAATGAATAGTACAATAATATAATAGCTAAACTAATGACTCATTTTCTAGTATCAGTGCGCATAAGGATCTTGATATTTAAACAAATCATTCTGCATTTGGTACATTAAAAAGTATGCAATCATCCCCGTGTTTAATGACTCATTTTAGAAGAAGGTAAAATGAGCAGTTAAGAAAGAACTCTCAAAGTTTTAAGGACAGAGGGAGGAAGAAACCACTGAAAAAAAGTCAGAAGGCAAACTGAAAGGGGTGATGCTTCGAAGTCAGAAACAGCATGGACAACAGGGAAAGTGCAGATAAAATAGTGGACCTAGGATTTAACCATCAGAAAAGACCCTTAAAACTCAGACAAGAATAGTTACAATCAGGAGAAACGGGAGTTTAGTGGGTGAAAGCATACAGAGTGCATAAGACTGGTTAGCAAAGGATTCCCAAAATAAGCAATAGGAAATATTAATAAGGTTCAATAATAAATAAATAACAGAATATGGTGGCTCTTCTTCTACCTTAAGTAGCTGAGGATATGTTTCAATGCAGCAGTATTGGGCTTAGCACTGGCAAATTCAGTTCAATACATGACATTAGTTGAAAATATTTTTTACTGACATTATAAAGCAGAAGAATGACTCTTCCACTTTTACTAAGGATCTTTTGTCAAAGCACTCAGTGCAAGTGCAGGTGTCAGCTCCTACACTTCCCAGATTGGAAAGGCTTTGGGTGGCATTCCCAAGTTCACAGAGATTCTGCTCTGGAGAGAGAGGTGATCTGAACCTTCCTGCTTTGCCTTCACATGAATAAACAATGAAATGGTACTTATAATACAATATATAAGTAACTGTAAGTTCGTATGTCTATATCTATGTATATATGCATATATAGATATAGACTTATGTATACATGCATGCTTACATGTACACACAGTCTAAAAATAAATATTTGCTGCAGTGCAAACTAAAATTATCTTCACCATGGTCCTGTGCACAATGTGTCACAATGTGACTTATTAAGCTTTTAGAACAAGGAAGAACTATAACCCTCTCTTCTTTTAGAAGGCTGACAAATCAAGACATATTTACCTTGCTTTTCAAGTTAAAGAGAAAGCTTCATATTAAACTAAATGCCTTATCTCAATTATCTCATGATCATTCTTCAAAAAGAAGAAAATAATATTTTTTTATTTGAGTAGTTTTTTTTACAGTTATTTTGGTTTTACAGCAGAAATTAAAAATCAGTATTTTCACAGGCTCATTTGTAATGGCAGAAACTGGTCAAGTGCTAGCAATAATGAACGATGAACAATCCACTCACTAAACAAAATAGAAAAACTGATAAAAAGAGGCAGTAATCTATTACACTGAACAAGGAAGTCTCCTTAAGGGAAAGAGAGCAAGCAATCAATCCAGTGGAAGCATAAGAAACATTGCATGACATTTAATTGGAAGGTTGGTGAAAGGATTGACTAAATTAATAGAAAGCAGTAGTCAGTAAGTCAGACTGCAACAGGACTTCAGATAGGATGATGCTTGTGGGAGCAACAAAAACAGAAGTTCTCTTAGGAGGAATAAAAACTCTGGGGTGCAGAGTTGTAAGAAATTCTCTGGGCACAGGGTTCTAAGAGAGAAACCTGCTGCAGGGAAGGCTGGATTACTAAGAAAAGGAGCTTTACACAAGGTTATTAATGACCTTCTATCAGCATATTGTGAACAATATCTTAAAAAAATAATCTACAGAATTGGTGTCCAAAAATCTTCTTTTCCAGAACTCTGAGACACTAAACACGACATTTAAACAGAGAAACAACAAATGTAAAGACATATTCCCTTCTTCTCAACAAGCAGTCCAGGGAGAATTTGTTATTCATGAAAACAGCTGCAGCTATGGCAGAGCTACCACAACAAGAAGATATCTTTAAGTTTTACATAGAGTTTTTTAGCCTTGTTTCCATCTAGTCAGAAATCTTGTTAAAATTTTGTCAAGAAAACACCTGGAGTTGGCACAGATTTTTAGCAAAGAGGAAGTCGTTTGGGCATGGCAGACAGCTCTTTCCACTTTGGTCTACACATCCGTAACACAATGGTACTTGACTCCTATGTGGTAGCGGCTATGTCATTTTAAGGAAAAGTTTTATACCATTTACTTTTATAACAAAGATTTTATGCGATTTCAAAAAAAAATCCGTAGAACTAAAAATTTAAGTCACTCAACAGTTCAAAGTTTCATTGTCCTTTCTCTGTTCTTCTTTCTCCACAAGTATAGAAGACAGCATGTAAAGTGCCCTCATTTCAAAAAATAAGGGCAACAACATGAAATGTTGAAATAAATACATTTTCTGAAAGTGCAAATCTTATTTAATATTGTCTGTTCTTACATTTATCTCATGTTAATACTTCAGGGTTTGTAAGTTTAAATCACAGAATCATAGAATCCTTAGATTTGGAAAGGACCTTTAAAGGTCATCTAGTCCGACTCCCCTGCAATGAACAGGGACATGCACAGCTAGATCAGGTTGCCCAGGGCCTGATCCAGTCTCACCTTGAAAGTCTTCAGAGATGGGGCATCCACCACATCTCTGGGCAACCTGTTCCAGTGCCTCACCACCCTCACTGTAAAAGACTTTTTCCCTCTATCTAACAAAAATCTACCCTTTGAGCTTGAAACCATTTTCCCTTGTTCTATCATCACAGACCCTGCTAAAGAGTCTGTCCCTTTCTTTCCTGTAGCTCCCCTTTAGAAACTGAAAGGTCACTACGGCTCATCTCAGAGCCTTCTCTTCCCCCAGCTGAACAGCCCCAGCTCTCTCAGCCTGTCCTCATTGGGAGTTGTTCCTTCTTATTCCATCCCTTGGATCATTGGCACCCTAACAGTTTTATGTCTCCTCAATACTGAGAAATGAAGATACAGTCAAGTGGAAGACACAAAGTTCTCTTTCTTTAGCAGATTCCTCTGCAAGACTTTCCTTACTCAAATTGTTCCCTAACCTATTTTTTATGTAAGCTCATTCAGGGTATTGACAGCGACAGCCTCATTCATGGAGCTGAGCTCAACAACTGCAAAAACGGCTTCACTCAGTTCTTTCAGTTTTTCTTTTCAGTTATTTTTCGTTATTCTTGAAACCGCAGATGCTGAAAGGAAAAGGTTCAGTAGCTGGCTCAGTTTGCAAGACTTAAAATAAGCATTACTTGTAGAAATATTTGAAAAAATGAGCCAATTACATCCTTACCATTCTCAAAGGAAATATTAAAAGAAAAGGCTGTAATTTATATTTTAAACCTCAGCTTTCTAAATTTTGGGATCGAGTACTGGAAAACTTTACAAGGCACCTGGAAATTAAATAAAAAACAGCAACCATCAAAGAAGTTGTGTTTCTTTTTGAAAGATCATGTCTAGGTAAGGAGGAAGCTGCATTCTGTGGTAGCTAAAATGTCTGCTTAATCTCCAGGCATGATTCCACTTAGCCTGGATCAATATAATTTAAAATTTTCCTGCACATGCATTTAGGAATAAAAAACACTAAATAGCAGCAATATCAAAATTTATGTTTCTAAAACTGTGTATGTGCCATTTGCTCTGAAAGTAATGCCTCCTATTTATTTCCATAGAAATTACAACAGACACAAAGAGCACGATAACACTAGTTGTTAGAGCAAATTATCACCTACAAAACACCGTTTTTCAACATAGTCACCATCAGTAGCAATGTGTTTTTGTGGGTGGTAATAAGTATGGCATAAGTCTCCTCATGCCATACTTGAAAAATCAGCACCAGTGGGGGTGACCCACTGTCACTGTCACCATTGCTGAAACGCACCACACACATCATCTTACTGTGTTCACATTCACTCTTCACCTCTCCAGAAGCATTCAGTAAGTGTCAATGAATATCAATAGGTGCAATTTTTTCTACATGGAAGAATTCAATTCCATACCTTTGCTGCATGCGCACTTCCATGTCAGACGCCATTTTGTCAGTCTGCCCCTCTGCTGCCATCTGTCAGACAGCAACAAAGTGTTAGAGGATATTGGCAGGAAGGTTCAGCCTACTGACAAACCACCATCATCCGCCTCTGATGCCATGGGCCAACATAATAAAATCTTTTCAGACCTGCCCTCGTACATTTCCTTCTTTATGATTCACAATTCACATTTGCTGGAAAGAAGAGAAAAATCATGTTTTAGAGTTATCACACTGTTGTATGTACAATTCTTATGGAAAAATGTATGCTTACAGAAAACAAGCTGAGGAAAGTTTTCATTCTGTGGCTTAGCTGTATCCTCACAGCAGATGAACAATTTTCCGCTTTATCTTAGAATTACAAACCTCAGAACTCAGTTGCTGGAGTTACAAAGATGCCAGCATGATGTAATAGTCTCTGACACTCCAGTTCATTACTTCTTTGAGGTAAATCCAAGCTGTTGTGGATTCTGTAATTGTGGATTTGCCACAGAAGACTGATTTTTTTTTCCATATATACTGGATCCTGCCTGCATTATGACACCTGAATTCACCCTTCCACAGTTCAAGACACAAAGTTTTGGTGTCAATATAAATGAAAAGAGTGTATCACAGAAAAATTGATCTTTGAATTTCCTTCAACATTTAAGCCCTGTTGTCATTGCATATAGTTTAGTGTAAGCTGTCCCTTGCTAACAAGATCTGAATGTAAAGAAAGTTCTGGTTTGATAACCTTAGAATCTCTCCAGATCTTTTTCTGACTCTTGGAAAGAAAAATAGTCATTATGCCATACAATGTCTTAAGCAGAATGTTCCTTGTGAATTTATGCAAATCTTGCTTAACAGGATCTAGATACACAAATGAAATTCAGATCTATTTGTACTTCACTGTGCTAAATCATACATTCAGTTTTTCAGGAAGAATGGATAGCTTTACCTGGTTACTCAGCCAAGAGCAAGTACAAGTAACAATACTGTATTTTAGGGTCATCACTCTCCTGTGTTCTGGAGCTCTGTTTAGTAATGCACCTTTACAGTCAGACCTTCAAACCATGGAAAGCTGATGAATCAGTCCCTTAAACCCCACCAGTATCCCCTTCTGTGAAGCACTTCTACCACTTCACAACGCAGAAAACCCTTGAAGAATGCCTGGTAAATAAAATGCTCACTGATGGTCTTTAATGATCTCCGTGACAGCAATTGGCTCTTTCTGTCTTGAAGAAGCAATTCCTTTCTTCAAATTTACCTTTGGTATCTAGGATGAAATTGAAAAGATGTTCCTAGAATTCAGAGAGCACATACAAAACCCAAATTCTATGATGCTATTTCATACACATACACAGCCTTGTTATTTCACTTCTTGCTTGCTGCTGCTTTACTACTCCTGCTAGGTCATTTGCACTGTATATAACTATTTTCTTTTCTGAGACATTTGTTGGCACAAGGTATGCAATAGTTACTAGTGACATTACTTGTCATGAGATAGAAGTAGTTGACAAGGTAGTAACCTTAGCACATCTAGATAAAGGAAGAAGTGAAAGAATTTTCAGGAAAACATTGCTACCAAAGCAGTGTTATAACCAGGTTTAATTATCTGTGAAAGATTAAATGCATAATGAGTACAAAGTACTACCTGAAGTTGTCCTAATATTAACACTATCTCGCAATCAGTATTTCTCTTGTGATTAAAGGTTACAAATAAAGAAAAAGATAAAAAATAAAGAAAAGTTAATATGACCTAGTGATTCTGTCCTCCTACTCAGCTCTGTAGTGGTAGATCCCCTTCAAAAACAACTAAAAAATTTTCTTGCCTCCCAGAAAGGATGACAGAAAAGGAGTGAGCCTTTTTGTCAATGAGAATTATGAACAGGCAGAATCAGCACAGCCATTAGTTTAGAACTGATGTAGGTGGAACAATTATTTCCCTAAAGTCTCCAATACAGAACAGCTACCAGCTTGACTACAATTAGTAAATTTACTAATTTAATCTTGAATTCAAATTCCTCAAATTAACTCCATCTATTATTACCTTCTAGGTTCAAAAATCCTGTTTTAATGGTGTATATCTCCTGCACTTTTATAAATCTTGGAACTTATTTGATACACATATACATATATATACATATATATGATCCAGCTGCTGCTATAACTCTAGGTTTTTTATACGACTGAGTTCAGCTCTGGGGTCATGTAGGAATTTTTGTCATATCAACATGTTAATGAAGATCCAGTATATATAAGAGCTAATTTTAAACTACTTAGACTAATGTATTGTGCAACTGCTAAGGATGGTAAGCTAACACCTTACTACAGATAGCAGCGCATAGTGACTCTCGCACTTGATGTAGCTACAGTTCTGGAAAAGAAAATGAATATTACAGAGAGTAGATTTAGACTAGATGTTAGGAAGAAATTCTTTACTGTGAGGGTGGTGAGACACTGGAACATGTAGCGCAGAGAGGTTGTGGATGTTCCCTCCCTGAAAGCATTCAAGGCCAGGATGGATGGGGTTGTGAGCAACCTGGTCTAGAGGGAGGTGTCCCTGCCTATAGCAGGGAGGTTGGAACTAGGTGATCTTCAAGGTCCCTTCCAACCCAAACCATTCTATGATTCTATGATTACATTTGGCTATCTTAACAATCACACACACTTTCCTTCAACAATACTTTAATTGTGATGTCTGTGATTGTAAAAAGATTCTTATAGATGAATTGCTCTTCAGAATTTACTGTTCTTTGACTCCTGATGGTTTGCTCCATTTTTTGCCAAGTGTCAGTCTCTGTGGCAGCTCTGAAGTGTGCATGCATATCAACTGAAAAAAAACTCAGCCATATTTAAATGATATCGGATACAGCAAGCAATACGGCAACTAATGTTCCCAAAATCCTCAGTTTATCTTTAAGAACAACTTACAATCCGCTTTATTTATGTATGGCATTACTTTAATATATTTTCATTCTTTTGATTGTCTGGCAGTAATTTGCACTTCATTCACAGTACTCTACATATATTAAGTGCTGAAAATATAATTTGTATAAAACTTCTTGCCAAATATTTCTGTATCAAAACATTGGACTATTAATTTTCAACAACTTCCTCATTATCTGTCATTTGAAATGACAGAACTATGTTTGTTTTGCTGCCTTGTGATCGCATCTCCAATGGGTCCTCCTAAAGGCTATACAAAATACTCACATTCTGCAGCTAAGCAGTCCAGCTATAAATATCTGTCCCATGTGTGCATATTAAAGTGTGTAATCAACAAATACCACAAGTATGCAAAAGCAAGTAGTAAAAAGTTAGAAAAATCAGGATTAAAGATGCATGTTTAATTTTACATGTTACCTTTTCTTGTAATAAAGTCATTAATTATAGTATCATACAATTCATTAGCATTTCTTTGCCATGTGCAAGAAGACAAGTGCAAAATCATTAAAAAGTTGATTAAAGTTCTGGTTAAATTTGCCAGTTGACTTTACCAGAATTAAATTTTATAACTAAATTTAGCAACTGTATCTTCACTGAAGTACTTGGCTAAGTATCCTGAATTTAATCATTATAGAGAATTTACTTTTTGTAAATCATGTTAAGATATGAATTTTACTTCCAAATTTTAATATTTAACAAGCTTATAAATCTTGTAGGAATGCAATCACAGAGATAATTAAAAAGAGCAATCACTCAGGAAACGATCAGCTTCTGCATCCCTTTTTTGGTTTTCATATATGTAGGTTGTGGACATAAAACACACATGGGACAGAGATAGGAGAACAGGATAAATTGCTATTTAATTGGTGCTAGCTCTCAAAATAATCCGTCATCCTCTGATCTCTAACAAATCCTAGATTTAGTATCTGGTGATGCACTAAAGGATAAATGAATCCAGCCGTTATGCTTTTCTGAAATGCAGAGCAATCAGGACAGTGTTAGTTATAACTCAGTTCAGTAAATGCAAAATCACAGAATATGAAGTTTTCCTACTTACCATCTGATCAAGGTTTCTGATCGTTATTTATAATATTTATAAAGATTTTAGAGGATATTTATGTAGTGTTGATGTGCTAGAATACAGTAAAGCAAATATTTAGTATAAATCATAGAATCACTCAGGTTGGAAAAGACCTTCAAGATCATGAAGTCCAACTGCAACCTAACCTTTATACCTGAACGCTAACAACTCACTGCTAAATCATGTCCCTAAGCACCATCTCCAGATGGTTTTTAAACACATTCAGGAATGGTGTCTCAACCACCTCCCTGAGGAGCCTATTCCAGTGCTTAACAACCCTTTCTGTAAAGAAGTGTTTCCTGATATCCAACCTAAACCTCCCCTTGTGCAACTTGAGGCCATTTCCCCTTGTCCTGTCACCAGTGAGAAGAGACCAACCCCGCTTTCACTGTAATCACCTTTCAGGTATTGGAAGAGAGCAACAAGGTCTCCCCTCAGCCTCCTCCTCCCCAGACTAAACAGCCCAGTTCCTTCAGTTGCTCTTTGTAGGGCATATTCTCCCAGTCCTTCACAAGCCTTATTGTCCTTCTTTGGACCTGCTCCAGCACCTCAATGTCCTTTCTGTATTGAGGTGCCTAAAACTGAACACAGTACTGGAGGTGGGGCCTCAGCAGTGCTGAGTACAGGGGCAGGATTCCTTCCGTAGTCCTGCTTACCACATCATTCCTGACACAAGCTAGGATGCCACTGGCCTTCTTGGCCACCTGGGCATACTGCTGGCTCATATTCAGCCAACTGTCCATCAGTACACCAAGGTCCCTTTCTGTCAGGCATCTTTTCAGCCACTCCTCCCCAGTCCTATAGGGTTGCCTGGGGTTGTTGTGACCAAAATGCTGGACCTGACACTTGGCCCTATTGAAACTCATACAGCTTACCTTAGCCCATCAATCCAGTCTATCCAGGTCCCTCTGTAGTGCCTTTCAACCCTCTGTCAGATCAACACTCCCTCCCAACTTGCTATCATCTGCAAACTTACTGAGGATGCACTCAATCCCCTCAACAAGATCACTGATAAATCAAGTAATTTAAAATAAAACATTATCTTATTTGAATCAAAAAGCAGTATCTGTTAACATGACCCAAGACCTCTAGACTCTTAGATACCTCTTGTACAAGAGATGAGAGTCAGTTTTTCCCTGAATGAAAATTAGCACTTTGTCTTTTGTTTGCATTCACACTGAGCTAGTTCTAGGAATATAAATACATTAATATGTTTATGCAAGTACTGCTTTCCTTCATGTTTTGTTTTGATTTTCATATATGCTGCTTTAGCCTTATTGGACTGAAGTCATGTTCACTCGGCCAAAGCATTTGATAAATTTCACAGATTTCTGAATGTAAAAATTCTGGATCAAATTTTTATTTCTAGTGAGTTCCAGGCAAACACTTAAGATGAACTGCAGTGCTGCAAAACATTCTTTTTTTAAACATTCATGTTTTCTCTGCCAGAGTTGACTGATTCATATAATCACTTGCAAAAACAAATGGCAGAGCACTCTGGAAAATTTCCAGTGTGGACTGAATTAATGTTAGAGATGAAAAGAAAGAAATGAAAGCAGGAGACAAGTTACTGAAAGTAATATAATAATAAGAAAACACTAAAGATAGGGTGGATCTGTTCCTTTGCATTAGAAACAGTTCTCTTTTTTATATAATATATTAAGTAAACGAATGTTACCTTATGCAGTTGGAAACATCCAGGACCACAGGAAGGATGTGCCTGTGAAATCTGCATTACTTGCAGCACAGTAATCACAGTTTTATCATCTAGTACTTAGAACTGTTGAAAATTCTGTCCTATTTTTATTGGACCTGGATTTATCCATATTTATATTCAGATGGTACTGCTTGTCAACCTTAGGGTCAGATGTAGTTCAACTGTTGTTTGCAATCTACATACTCCTCGGCTTTGAAATTCTCCTATTAAATATAGTGAAAAATTTTTTCCCCTAACCACTTGACTGAGATGATTCTATCTTTATCTTGTGTCCCTACAACAAGAGACCGGAACCCAACTCCTTTACATAGTTTTGTATTTTATCACCATCGTCATTTTCTTACCTCAGAGAAATATCTACTCTCCTGATTTCTCTTGCACCCACATTTTCTCTCCTCTTCTCAGCATCTACTCCATATAGGGATGTATGAACAGGCACAGCAGGCTCTAAACGTAACACCAGGAAAAATCTCTCACAGACTATTAGGATCTGAAGGAGAAAAAAAGAAAGCTGACTGGCACATATTTAGAAATCTGACAAGTTTCTCTTATTCATTGATGAGTACGTTTTTAACTCAGAAGGCTCTGCTGCAAGGGTTACTTCAGTTAGGCCAGTTTGTCTTACCATAGGTTAAGCCATTCATACAGTCCTATACTTTTGGCCTTTACTCTGTCACAGGTTATTTTTTACCTTTAGTAATTTGTATCGGCACAGCTCCAGTTTGCCTATAGAAATGGCATCTCATCTTTTCTCTTTCACTGCTAATTCTGTATTATTTCCCCTGGAGATCTCTCCAGTTTTATTTTAGGCATTTACCAATGGGATTCAAATTCCCATTTTTGCTCTTGAAATCTGTAAGAATTCTTCTCCAAACCACAGAATCTATTCAGCTTTGTCTGTATGGACTGTCAGTTGTCTTAGTATTTTCAGAAATGTACTTTCCTTAAAAATTGCTTTCTATGGTGTGCATGATACCATCATCTCCCAGTTTTCATTTCCTTTTTGTACCTCATGAAAACTGTTTCTTTGGTGTTACTTTTAGAAGTCCTCCTCTGCCTTGTTGTCATTTTCATTGACAGCTCCTGGTTCTCTCTCTTCTACTTCAGTGTTTTAATCCTTGGTAAAGTTAAATCACAAAATAAATAAATAAAGCATTCTGTCTCTGACATATCACGTTGCTTATTTATTATTTCAGACATGTAATCACAAAAACAGACCTCTATGCTGTCCCCATCAAATTGTGTACTGAAGGAGTTCTTCAATTTGACAGTCTCCAAAATAAAACAATATAATTATTAGGATATATCTAAGAGAAATAGGCAAGCTTGTCTCCTCTTTTTTTTTTTTCCTCCAGAGTTTTGATTTAAACAGTTCAAATTAATTAGTTTAGAAACTTAAATAATTTTTATCTTGTTGCAACACATTGATGACTGCCAGGAAAGAGAATAGATGGAAAAATAATCAGCTGGACATACTGAGCAGAATATTTTGAATTTCTGAGTGATCTCAAGCCCCATATTGTATTAATAATCAGAGTCACAGAGGGTTCTGACAGATGAATCTTGTGAATTTAGGCAAGACAATTTAGGAGGTTACTCTCCCATCTATCCACGCTATCTTTCTGCCAAACACTGCCGTAATAACAGCAGCAGAAAAAGAAGAGAATACATTCCCAGTTGACAACTGATCTTTAGCCACCAGCAAGGCCAGGATCACAGCAGTACAACAGACTAAACTGCAACGAGGAAGGCATGTACACGCATTTTCTTCTCCTGTCCCTTCCAAAATATCTGTAAACAGTGCTGAGGAGGAAGGTGGGTTACTAGGAGATAAGGACTGTTTTAAGCCATCATGGCTGTTTGCTTTCCTGAAATTGAGTTAAAACATCACCATGTCCTCTTTTCAGACCTTTCTCAGCTACTCTCAAAGCTCTATCATGTTGCCTGGGTCAGTACTGGGGACGAGTACAACTAACGAGGAGCCCATCCATGCTTTCTCAGAATTGCTTGCAGCCTGCTATCCACTGAGTGGAGAAATAAATCTGTGCTTAAATATTTGACTTTGCAAGACACAGCACTCTGTGTCTGTTTTGAGTGTATGCGGTACTATCTCACCTGGGATAACCCAGATGAATCTGCACACTGCCTGAGTTACAATGTACAGTGATATGCTGACAGCCTCCCCTGAACAAGCAGATACAAGATGTGGTCACCATTAGGCTATTAGTACATAAACTAATTATTTAAGTTGTATCTTTTGCACTACTTTAAAATGGTAATGACTTGCTCAGAGCACTAATTAAGCCTAATTTCTTTATGTGTTTGCAGTCATTAGTGCTCATTACAGTGGAATCCATTATTTGCCTATTAAAACAGTTCGGTTCTTGGCAAAGAGTAATTCCAGATGAAAGGTTAATTTTTGCATGTTTAAAGTTCAGAGAGGAGAACATAAGCACAGAAACAGATCTCTTCAGCAAGGCACAGAAGCAATATCAAATTCTGTTGCGTAGCAATGTCCTTTACTCCCTAGACTAGGAAATATGAGTAATTTCATGGAATGAAATTTGTTTCTTGAGTCATTCTTGTTATATTACATGATAAAAGCTCATCTGCACACCCACAAAAGAGCAAAGAGACAGCAGTTTAAAAGTTCTTGGGCTCTTATGCTAAAAAATTCTGGTATAGAGCAAGCTTTTCCCTGCCTGACGTAATTGTTTAGCTTTGTCTGTTGTCGTTAACCATTCACTAAGGAAAGTAAGGATGAAGAAGGGTGGTGGCACTCAGGAAAACATAAAGGAAACAGGTTCAGCCTCTTATCTGTCTCCTGATGGCACAAAGTAATTAAACATCCACCACCACAAGGATTTCTCTTTTACACGATTTCCTCAGGACATTTTCAGCAGTTTTTCTCTGTGGCTCAAAAGTTAGTTAACCCATTATAAATTAAATAGTTTCCACTCAAGATTTCTGCTTCCAAACTTATTAATCTCAAATTCCCAGTTTGACACTCCTCCTAGTTCTGTCACTCACACTAGGCATAGAAGGTAAGAAAATACCCTGACACAGCTAAGACAAACTCTTCTTGGTTGAGTCTGGCAGGTGTACCTTGTTCTCCCTGTGGGCTGATGAGAAGTCATAGGCTTTCCAGACAGCAGCGCAAGAGTATGAGGCAGACTGGTGAACAAGTATAGGGAAAGCAAAAGGACCTAAGAATCCCAGAACAGACTCAGACTGACAGCTTGGAAGACCTTGGATTGAGGATTATAGAAAAGTGTGAAGACTGATCACAAAGGTGAGTAAAAAAAACCTGAGTGTGAAAAACAGGCGTAGATAGAAATTTGCTAGCCTGACTAGCCCTTCATTTATGCCAATGAAATAAGCAAATCACGCAGCATGAAAAAAATGTGCTGCTATCAGAGGCCTTCAACTGCTATCGTTTAATGTTGTGTTGGAAGAAGCAAGCTGTTGCTTCGGAGATCAAGACAAGCAATGCATCTGAGAAGGGAAATGTAGAGTTGGTGCTGATTTTGAACAGTATTTCTGCTCTCTTTACCCCAAATGTGTCATTTTGAGAAGGTGAAGGGTTCTGTTTATGCCTCTTAAGTTCATTTTATTGTATCACATGACATTTTCCTCATTTTACATAGCTCCCCAAACAGATTGCACAGTTCAAATTCTGAATTTAATAACTCAAAGTAGACAATGGCCTGTGTTTGTCACGATTTCTGGAACTTTGAATTGTTGTTTTTTTTTTAGTTTTGTTTTGGATTTTAACTATTATAACTAGGGAAATGAAGAATTTAAGTGTCAATGCAAAGGAAACCATTTTTAAGTTCAAAAGCTTTTTGATAAATGATGGAAGGAAATATTTATACTGCTATTACATTTCTCCTGATGACTGAACTAAAGAGATTATTATCTCTAGGCATGCGTACAATCCACTGTGCCTAATTTTCGGAGGAATCTGATTTGATGGAAAGACAACATTACAAAGAACTAGACTGACTGTTTTGCATAAGGAATGCTTGGCAGCCATTTTACTTTTATATAATCTAACTTGTGATGCCTCAGAAACGTTGAAAGTTATTTCCTTATACATTTGCTCTGGTAAAAATGGCAAAATATAATACAACATTGTTAATGAAAAACTAAGGAATCAAGTTAACAGTCAAGCTGTCATTCTACATTTTTTGTTAGAAAACACAAAATGTTTTGTTGACAAAGCACATGGGCTTTGATTTCTTTTAATTAACAGCTTCTCAATCAATTTTTATGTTTATCTATCATCGAGAATAAAACATTGTGACAAATTATGATTTTTTCCTGCAAATCATCCTGAGCCATCATCATTGCCTAGAAACTGTTAAATATCATTTATGTTGGTTCTGCTGGATGAAGTTATTTAAGACATTTTCTTAGCACACAGTGAAGACTGTAAATGGTGGATAGGAATCTGTTGTGCAACATAGCCAAGTTTCATGCAAATTTCTGGGATAGAGTTAAAACCACATAATAAAATAAAATCCTGACTTAAAAAGGAATCATTTTGAGATTTGGAAACAGACTCCACATTCAGTAATTGTGGTGTTTGCTTTTTCTTTTTCTTTCTTTTTTCTTTTTTCTTTTTTTTTTTTTTTTTTGGTCAACTAAATAAGAGAAGGCGGTGTTATTTTGATGAAGTATTTGTAATCATGAAATTTATAAATTCATAAAGACAGAAACCAATCACCAAGATTTTGGAGCTCCAATTGGCATTCCAATTATACCACAGGAAAAACCAACAAATTAAAAACCAAATATTTGTTGGTGAGCTTCCTTAAATGCTGATAACAATAGAAACAAAACAAAACAAAAAAGTCTACCAAAAAAACAAATAAAAAATCTTTGAGAAATCTGTAACAAAGACTACCAATAGAGGACTGCAATCTGGTAGATAAAATATCCCTAATTTCTGATTAATATTGAATTCAGGTATTCTGATACATTATTGTAAGATATTGCCAATTATGTAACCATTAGAACAACAATGATCATTTCAATATTGTTCAAATACACCACGTGAAACATTTTGTTTTATTGTTGAGTTGTTTGGACTGATTAATACTTGGTTGTGCTTCTAAAACTGAGCATCATCATTACAATCTACAGCTCTAAAAAGCCAACAACAGATCACGAGTTACATTTTATTTCCTTCATCTTATGAATGTGCAAATTAGAAAGTTACAGATTGTGCCAACGGGCATTTAAATGTCAGGTGCTAAATGTAAGGCACTACAACAAATATTGGTACCTTTGGAGTTCAAAGTTGTTTCCACAGCTGTGTAAAAGAGCTTTTTTTTTAGTCAACAAGAACATAAAGGGCAAATAGAAGTAATTTTTGTGAAAGGCAATATATACAATATTGGTACAAGGTTATATAAAAAGTTAAAGACTGAAGTGGTTAAGTGGTATCCATTTCATTCTTTGTTGTTCAGGTTTGATTATGCAAATGTTGCAGCACGTTTTTGCACAGGCAAAAAAGTATATGAAAATAATGCATAGAATTCTGCATAATTCAAGTCAGAAGAGCATTTGTATCTCTCTGCATTCCACCCAGAGATCTTTTGATCAATTGTGCAGAAAGAACATAGAACTTAGAAAAAGTCCAGTAATTGTAATGAGGAGCAGTATGAACATTACAGGTGCATAATTCATATTAAAGCATATTATATGCTGGTCAGCTCTCTGACCAGCAGGGTTGGACAACTGAGTGAATAGGTTCACTTATCCTCATGCATGAATGGCATTTTCATGGTTTGTTAGTTTTTTTTCATTGTGGTTACTGTTGTTTTTGTTAAGAAATGATAAGCAAATGAATAGGCTTTCTACAGAATAAACATAAATATGTTACTTTAAGAAAGAATAACAACATAGTCGGACAAAAAGGGCTGGCTGCTGCTTTGTAGTCTTTCTGTGCATAAAGCTGTAAATCTTATGGCAAAGAATGTTTTCCAGAGAGGCAGCTTTCTGAATTAGCTTTCAGTTCTTCCTTTTTAAGAACAGTTCAGGAAAGTAATTTCAAATAAGATGAAGAGTACTGAAGATGTATATAGGAATTTAAAACCAAAACACAAAACCCTATGCAGCAACTAGAAAAGGTGGTTAAGCACTGGAATAGGCTCCCCAGGGAGGTAGTTGAGTCACCATCCCTGGATGTGTTTAAAAACCATTTGGATTTGGTGCTCGGGGACATGATTTAGAGGTGGGTTGTTAGAGTTAGGGTAGTATGGTTAAGTTGCAGTTGGACTTGATGATCTTAAAGGTCTTTTCCAACCAGAGCAATTCTATGATTCTTTGTAATGTCTTACAGAGTACTGACAGTGTGAGAGACTGACATAAAAGCTCTGACAATTCAATGACCAAATGATTGTCATAAGCTGTTTGGACAGTACTATAACAAACACCCTTAAGCAATGTATTTTTGAGAATACTGAGGGCTAAATGCATGAATTATGAAATTTTCTTCCTTTCTTATTTTCCTCAATATTATAGCTTAAGATACCATACCCTGATACAGCCTCAGCTAGATATCTAAGTTCTGTCTTTATTTGTAATAACACTCTCATATCTGACAGAAACTCTCAGTTGTATGCTTATCTACAGCTGAGTAAGATCTCAGCACAGCAGGGCTACAAGACTTCAGCTGCACAGCTTAAACTTTCATCTTGCTACATACACCTTGAATGAGAACTCACTTATCCTTAAGAGGTCAGACATTCGACTACAGCATGTATTCAAAAAAGACCTTCTTGACAATATTGTAAACCAGCAAAGATTACTGCATCCTAGAAGCTACTTTAGCCTGTCAAATTTCTGGACTTCTTCTCACCTTTAAGAGTTACCGGGGTCTCCCAGTTTTGCGTAGCCAATATTTGAGATGTCAGAAAAGAGGTCAGCTACTGTAAACAAGCGTATTGTAAACAAGCGTAAGGTGACAACAAGGGTGAAGAACTTCCCATACTTGAGGGATGTAGAAGAGAAGGAGTAACGTATATATCGGAAATAGGATGCGATCTCCTTTACCCCTGCACCGTCTTCAGCCTTATCACTCTCTTCCTATTACCTAGGAACCACAAAAAACAGTGCATCCATTTTCTGTTTCACTATTAATTCATGTCATCTGCCTTAGACAGCCTCTTTAGATATCCTCTTGTTCAGAATGATTCCTCTCAGCACAATGTATTACAAATGGAAAACTGGAAGACGCCAAAATTGAACATCTGCACTTCTGCAGAGCTTTGACTGCTGATAAAATTGTTTTATAGGAGCAACAGAAAAATACAGTATACTACCTTTTTCCTAAAGCTCCTGTAGAAAAATTAACTTTGAATCTGAAATAAGAAATAAAAAGTACCAGGACTTCTCTACTATGTCTGATCTGAAACTCTCTGGAAACCTTCTGCCATATGGAGATAAACTGCCTTATTTGTCATAAGCTAAAAGTTTTTTCTGATCAAAAGAATATTCATAGCCAAAAAAAAAAAAAAAAAAAGAGAAACACTTATATTCCTTGAAGTATTCTTTCCTGTTATTCTTCCATATTTCCATTGCCTTAATCCAAGTCTGATTAAGTAACTGGATAATTACCTTCTCATCTTTGTATTTGAGTTGAGTAGGTAAAATAGTAGAGTTCATTCCTTCCCAACAGGTGTATTCTCAAACTCTCTGAACTTGTGTGTTCACCTTGCAGAAGAATTCAGCATCTGCGAAGAATGAGCCTATTCTAATTCTACAGATAAAAACAGGCTTGAAAATACTTCTGACAGAGGGAGAGTATTTCTGACTTTGATGCTGTATGTGAGGATGTCTAAAATTACATTTAAGCCTTAGATGTGCTGCATCAGAAATGTCATGTCCTATGAAGCCAAATTATTTCTTTTACTTTAAGTTTTTCAATTAATGTCAAATTGACTGAAAATCATTTTTCAGGTAAAACTTCAGATAGTTTAAGTTTAATGTTGTTCTTCAGGTTCTTGACAGAGCTTTACACTATCATGAAACTAATTCCTGTTTCTATCCAGAATAGAAAATGATCTTAAAGAATTTAAAGTAAATGCTTTGCTGCTTAAGAACACATTTGTAAGAGTAGTAATTAAATTAATGCCACAATATCTAGGTTTTATACTGTTTTATTTAAAGTCTCTCCTTCAGACATCCTCTAAACAGCTCCTTATTATTGGGACAAATTATGCATTAACACTTTCTCAAGCATTATAAAAGAGTTATATACTCTTGAAATCAATAGAAAAAAAAGTTTTCTTGTGCTTTAAGTTCTCTTTTAATGTTCTTATTCCTTGAATTTATTACACCAGTAAAGGTCTTAGCACAGTCCCTGTAAAACCAGATGTGTATTGGTAAGATATCTTTTCTTTCCAAAGTGGAACAGTGAATAACTGTATCAATACAAAGTAGTCTTTGACCTTAAAAATCAAGGAAAAATAAAACTGTATAACCTCCTAGCATGGAAAAGCTTTGATTTCCACTGCCTTTTAGTGAGTGTGTATTGAACACTATTTGACCAGCAGTTCTCTAGAATCTACTTTCTCTGTATGAAGAAAACATTAAGCGTTCTCAGTAGATTATAATGTTCTCAGACATTTAATGCCCTGTATTTGTAGAAAAGCTCAGGATCTACTTATCTAACAGAAATAGGTTTTACTCCTAAAAAGTTGATTTCCAGTCTAATTTTTTCTTCTAAAAAACAAAACTAAGCAAGAAACAACCTACACCCCATCTCATCTCTGAATTTAGCTAGGAGAAAAAAAAAATTTCAGAATCATATTTTCAATTACCACTTATTGTTCCAGATGTTTTTCATAAACTATAATCACATTAAGGGTGATATTAATATAGTTTTATTGCATTTTAAATATTTGTTTTTTGTCAGCTTGGCCAGGACATCGTATCATCTATGCCAACTGAACTGTCATCATTTTATTGAGGAACATGGTTTAGTGAGAACTTTTGGTGATGGGTGGATGGTTGGACTGGGTGATCTTGTGGGTCTTTTCCAACCTGAGCGATTCTATGATTTTATGATTTTATTAATAATTGACTTACACCTGGAACTTCTTCCTTTTCTTCCTGGGCTATTTATTAATATATGCCGCAGTATCTGTTCTCTTCAAGGATAATGCAGACATAGAACCGCTTTTACAGCTGAGACTGAAATATGAGATTGAATTTAGACCTTCAGCCAGCAAGAGGGTTGCTCCAGGTAAGGTCAGAATTAGATCTGAAGCTTTTACGGTAAGTCAGAATATTTATCTTTAAAAATACCAGACTTTGACTGGACATGCCTCAAATAAGCTATATTTTAGTCACAAGACACCAAGGAATTACTTCTTTTCTACTTTTTAAAGACTTTCCAAATCCAAGTCTAACTTTAGCAATCATAAGCCAAAAGAAAAGAAAAATAAGGAATGTAGGATTAAGTTTAGAAGAAAACTACTTGTACCAAATAAAATGTTTAAAATACCAATAAAATATTTTAAAATAAATGACCATATTTTTATAATTTTGTTTTCCTTAATAGCTCACACTTTTTGTACATCAAGATTCTTTTTGACACTTATATTCTTAGGATCATGAAGGGCAAGGCATCTGTTTTCATTTCTTATTGTAACACACTATCTATTAATATGTCCATCAATCCTGAAGTAAGTTTTTCATTTTTAGCCCTCCAGTAGAGAAGACAGTAAAGTTGTCTTGAAGATCCCTGTATAGAGGTCAGAGCAGTGTTTTATCCCACTTTCTTATGGCGTAAATACTGTTATTTCATTAGTTTTTCACCCATCAGAGTGAATTGTCTTTCCACTTTGACTACGCCTCCTCAGTTGTCTTACAGGAGTGTTAGAGAGGATGTTAAAAAAATCACAGTGATAGCTGCTGTGACTGACAAAACCACAGGTTCAGCAGTGGCACAGATGGAAATGGGATTAGCCTCACAGCACTTTTCTCACCTTATCCACACTGAGTCTCAAATGGCAATTCCTTACACCTTTCCCCCATCCAGCCCAGCACTTCTCAGTGATTTAATCATGTCTTTGATCATTTTCAGACAATAATGGCAAGATGACGGAGCTTTTAAGTTAAATTGAATGATCATTCCTCATCTAGATACTTTCTAATGTGAAATGTCACTGCTGACATACTTCAGTCCTCCAAAACTTTGGTAGTTACATTTTGGGGATAAGCAATATAATCTTCTTTCCTACATGGAATTATTATACTTCTGACTGGCTTTATGCATGTAGACACATGCACGCATATATGAATCTAAGTATTATCAGAGATGAGCATAATGGGGAATCGGAGTGAATACAATATTTCTTGCACAGAAATTCATCAAAGACTAGCAGTTAAAGAAAAAGAAACAACATCTATGTCAATGACAGTTTAAAATTCATTAAACTGTACCCACAAAACTTGTATGCAACTGGTAGAAGTCTCTGAGTTTAGCTAAATACTCCAGAGATTTACTTGACAAAGCAGTGAGTGTTCTCATGCAACTTGAAGAGAACTAGATTTAGCATTGGAGACAATCCACTGAATCAATGAGTCTATGTATACGTAAAGGCACTATAAAATGTTTGCGATAAAATTTAAAATACACAGTTCCATCCTTCTTTGTTTTTATAAAACATGCTGTTTCCTTGAAGAACATACTTTTTAGAAAGAACATACTACTTATCTTATGCCAATTCTTTCCCCTGGGAATTGGTGAAATATTCCGATTTTGGAGCTTTGATTATGCCTGCTTACCAAAAAAAAGTCAGAGAATATATCACAAAAATCTGATTGGAAAAAATGTTGCTCTTCCATTGTCCCATTCTGATTGCAGCATTGCAGCTGAATAGTGAATTGGTTCAGAGGGACATTTGCAAAGGCATGGCTTATTGCTAGACAACAAATGAGCTGTGAATGTTTCATGGGCTATGTTCTAAACCAAATAAAACTGTCCACAAATTCAGTAAAGTCTAGTCCAACAAAATTATATTAAAATCCGTTGTAATTATTTGCAAGGATGGATCGCTTTCACTGGTTGTAATTTTGCGCTGAGAAATCCAGTAAACAAAACTCCATCTTCTGAGCAGCAAAGTATTTCCACTAAGTTTGAAACTAAGAATGAAAGTTCTAGCTTGAAAAGTGGACATGTCTATTAGAAGAACTTCTTACACAAGGAGATGTCATTTCGTTGAATAAATATTTTCTAGAAGTATCAGAAGTAATTGTTGCTCACAGAGGTTGTTTACTCAAATACTCGTAGGAACTTCGCAGTAATCTTAAACTCTGTAAACCTTTCAAATTTTCACTGAGTCAGCTCCTGAATTCATATTTGCCCATGGCATTCACTGACCGCTTCCTGAAAGAAATTAAAGGAAACGTTAAAGAAATTGTGCCATTGATAATTGTTATTTATCTTAAACACTGCAAATTATCATTTTTTCCCTAATGAAAAGTTAATGAATTTTTAATGAAAAAGCATAATTGATTGTCTCTACATCAGTTTTTAAATATAAATCACCAGCTTTCAGAGATCACATTGGAAATATTTTTAACTCTTAATTAAAATTAAAAACTAAGAATTAAAAAATATTAGTTAACCCAGAAATTCTCAGATAAGTCTCTTTCCAATCACAAAATAATATGGATGTATGTTTTTATTAATAATAATGACAATATGCAAGGGAATCTTGATGTACATAGAGAAATAACTCCTAATCTTAATATTTATATTTTACAATAAAACATTATGACTCTAGAGAAATCACCCATTCTGTTAGAATCCAATTTTTTTTTTTTTTTTATAAATCATTAGTTATACAAATAAACGAGTGCTAAAATAGAAAATATATAGTCCTGTAGGCCCAAATAATTTGTTCTAAAAGTCTTCAAAAGACTATTTTAGAAAGTGAATGATGACAGACTTATAATGGAAAACTGCATATGGTAAAATGCGTAATAGTTTATATTAAGAAAATTCATCTAAATTTGCATATAATTTTGCCATAATTTAGTCATCTTTCACTTTTATTTAATGGAGTCAGAATTTGCCTGAAAACATTCAGGATAGAGACTGCACAGAAAATAACACTATGGCAAACAATATGGTTTGTGCTTCCTTAACAATGGAAACCAATACTTATTCTTATAGTCACTTCATTGAAAACCTCCCTTTAAAGTAGTATCTTCATACTTGTCAGCAGATCCACTTGGTAGAGCAAGTATATGTACTTTCAAATATCAAAAGAATTTGACAAATACACTTATTCTGTTAGTTTACAATATCAAAATAATTGTGCACTAACTTCAGAGAGCATTCTTTGCACTGAATATGATATAATAAATTCTACCCAAGAGGCAGCATTGATGAAGCTGGTCTTTCACGCTGACACATTTTTCCCATGGTCTTGCAAATTTTTTCCTTTGATGTGAATTGTTTTTAAGCTACCCCTTTCTGCCTGAAATGGCCATTAAATAAATAGATAAATAAAAGGAAGAAAAAATACAAGAATTTTTTAAGAAAGTGATAGATGATAGAAAGAGAACTGCTTGTCTTGCTTCTGAATACAGTTATACTGGAAAAAGACTTTTTTTTTTTTGTGAGATTATTTACATGCTTACCCTAATCCAACATCATCACATGGTTAAATAACAAAGTTATTATCTGTAAATTACCAGGTAACAAACCTATAAGAACTCTGATTTTAGGAAATAAAGAGGTTTTAAAAAAATATCTGCAATTTTTTAGTGTACAAGTTACTGTTCTAAATTTGCTGACATATTCATTTAAAGTGTCAGAATCTGGAAAACTTCACCATTTACTTACTATTTAGGTGAGAAAACTAAGTTCCTTTTTGATGCAAACAAATGTAAATACTTCTACCATTGAGGGTGAAAAGGTAACACTTTCCACATCCAATGAAAACAGTTTGGCTTCTGCATATTGTGTTATTTTTAACCATAAGCTGTGCCTACTATAAAACAAAGCAAAGGAAATGTTCAGCCCCTGCCTCCACCCAAATGAACTTTTTTTTAAAAAAAAAACTTCCTTGGTTTCTGTATACTATGAAACAAATGTCTTATACAGATTTCCGGCAGTGCAATTCTGTTCAGAGTGTTTTAAGACAGTAGATAAGACAAAAGAAATAAAACATGCTTGGAAATCTTATTTTGTAAAACTATTACTTGAATTTCATAGCCTTTCTACCCTTTATGAACAGACTAACAAAGAGAACCCTTCTTCTTCCTGCTTCACATGGAAGCAGAATTCCAATTTGAGGACATTTGGTCAACTATTTTCTCAGTTCATTTCTTCTCAGAGTCAGGCTGGTATATTTTTTTACCACAATATCCTCCTTCAAGTTATTCTGCTTCCCACACTGATTGAGGAAAGCAGGCTTATATTCTCCTGTCAGTATGACAGCAGATGGCCCATTAAAAAGACATACAGCTGTGCTCCCATTTTTATTAGTCACATAAAACTTTCTGCTCAGTAACAACTTCATGCATGTTAATAGCCCCACTGATGCCATTCTATAGCCTAAAAGTTAGATATGCTTTATAATATGATTTAAATCCGAGACGATTATTCAAAATGACCAAGTCTCTCACACAACTACAACGAATTAATAAACTCACTAGACCTCTCCATTTTTAAGTAAATAAACCTTCTTTGCTTGTCTGAAACTTTAGATGATTTTCAAGGCAAAAATATTTTGTAAAAAAATTATACACTTGAATGATGAAAAGACCATTTAATAAATAAGTAATAATTAAAAAAATAATTTTAAAAAAGACGGTTCACTTGCTCTTTCATCTGATAATGACAGAGTTTTGACTGTCTGCCATTTACTTCCTTTTTATGTCCCACAGGTGACAAAAGACTTGTAGGAAAAATGATTAGACGGACAGATGAGTTTGCAGTTGGTCTCATGTTCTTTTTCCGCA
This sequence comes from Pavo muticus, assembly GCA_016647715.1. Classification (NCBI taxonomy): domain Eukaryota; kingdom Metazoa; phylum Chordata; class Aves; order Galliformes; family Phasianidae; genus Pavo; species Pavo muticus. Next base: position 207,268 of record JACDJE010000118.1, read on the forward strand.
TTGGGTGGAGCAGAAGACTAAGAATCACTTTCAGTGGCAATGGTGTCACAGATGGCTGTGGCCCAAAAAAGCACAAGCATCTTGTGCTATTAACCCATCCCATCCCATGAGAACACTAAGCCAAACTTCTCATTCAGTGCATCCTCTTAACTTGCAACACTTTATAGAACTGTGAGTTAGCGAACTTGAAGCATATGATGTTCTTACATATTAAAATCTAAAAAAAACAAACAAAAAAAAAAAAAAACAACCAAAACTAGAGATGGAAGAAAGATTTTGAAATAGATATCATTAAGTCAGAAAGAAAAAGAAAGTGAAAGTGCCTGTAACATCCAGGAGACAATTTCTTTCCCCAGTTCATGGCTATAAAACTGATCATCAGGATTTCTGAAACATTACATAACAGAAAAAAACCATACGTTCCAGAAAGCACACTATCTGTAGCAGTGAGCAACTATAACTTTAAACACTAGCGGGAGATAAGGATTATTTGGGAGAAAAAAAAAAGGATGTGCCACACAGTTTTCTTCCGCATTTACTTTTTATCTTTAAGATTTTGTCTAGTCCTTTGGAGTCATCTTTGCCTGTGTAAGATCTCCTGCATTTTAGACTGGACCACAAATCATTCTGCATTCCAAAAATAAGAAACAAATATCTTTTGGGAATAGCCTTTCAAGATTTATGAATGTCAGTATGTCTCCAAATAACTACTGTAGCAGTCAAACATCATATTTGCTGTCAGATACCCTTCTAGCTGTATTTGTTCAGTTTGTGATGTAACATTGCTAAGGTAAGCAAGAAAAGTTACAGTCAAGTGCCACACGTTCTCTAAATCTTCAAGTAAGAAATTTATCAGCAGTTTCTAAGTTTTTACAAACCTCAGTAACAAGCACATTCACCTCCATAATGACTGGAGGGTATCTGAGAACACGAACTGAGCAAAAAGACTGTCTTTCATTAATTGGAAAAAATAGATAAAGCTGTTCTGGGTTATCGTTCTACTACCATACTAGTTCTCCTGTTCAGATACAGTTTTGTTGCCTTATCTTCTCTACTTGAGTCTGATATTGCTTTTCTCTATTACACGGTGTTTTCACTCTACACTCAGTTTGGAGAAGGGATAGCCTTTTTTTACATTATCTGCCATAGTTGCAATGGATACATTGCTAATATAGCTATCCACACATGCTTTTATCTTCACAAATGGCTCTTGAAGAACTCCACAGATCTATGCACAAATGATTACACAAGAAATTTTACTCGACATTCACTGATCTTTCAGTCAACTATCCAATATTTCAAAAAGTAACACAGGAATAAACTCAAAAAAACAAAAATTTCATACCTGTTCAGCGTACCACTATCTCTTCTGGACTGCAGTCAAACAGGCAAGGCTATCAAGGCAGTAGTTGTAAAAGTAGTCTGTAGTGATATGATAAGACAAATCACTCACTATTTGAAGATGTTTATGATTGATCAGAAGTGCAAGTAATTCCACTTGAGAGGAGAGAAAGGACACAGTGCCACATTGCCACATCCCAAGACAGGCACCAGAGTAAGCTGTACCCAGTAACAGTTACCACCTGGAAATAAATGTCCCTCTCCTGTGGCAACACAGAGTATAGGGTAATTAGAGTCTGATCTCAGATGCCTTAATAATGTGTATAAATTTGGCTGAATAAGACTGAGATATAAGGTCTTTGTTCATTACTGTGCATTCAGAAATTTTGAAACTGTGCAGGAAACAGCAGCAAACATGTTCGTGCCCACAGATACTTGCAATCAAAGTACAAAACCCTCTGTACAAATGCAGTCAACTTAGCAACGTGACCCACTTCACACTGCAAGGAAATAGTATATGTGAAAATTTAGAGGATGTTTTTAATTGCTAGTAAACTTACATAACCATTCAATCAAGTGATACACTAAATATACATCAAATTGTAGCTTATGAACTTAAAACTTGAATTTAAGACATTAAACAGGAATTGTTTAAACGTGTAATTTATGTTAGTAGTTTTGCTTTTGCAATTCTTTTCATTTTGCAATCATAAATAATTTTAAAAATCTGGAGAGAGGTTTGCTTCTTTCTGCTTGTTTTAGCACTTATAAGTTGTCTCCTTTATCAGTCTGAATATGCTTTTCCATCTTCTTAAAGTAATATGAGTGACACAGTGCTCTTTTACAATGCCATGTTAAAAATGTTTTCTAAAAACAAAAAATCCGAACTACCATTAAAAAGAAAATCTAGTTATTGCATAGTCTGTTATCAACTGCATTTTTATAAAATCTACTTACTTTGTTGAGCTGTGTTTTTTTTTTTTTTCCTCTTTGTATGCCTTCCCTAAGAGATGTGTGCTTAGATACACCAGTAAGGAGCAAGGAGGGGAGGTTAATTTAAAATCCAGTAGCTGCAGCTCCCTGAAATGCCTTATCTCTTTGCTGTTGCTTCAGATGGAAAGAACATGTAAGGCAGTTTATCCAGAATAACAATATTAGAATAATCACTCCTGTATAGAGATCTGAGATGCTCATAAAAAGTGTTCTAGTTTTTCTTTTCTTTTACAAGGTCCAAAGACATCTTTATTCATTTTCTCCTTCCCTTCTGTATGCATAGAAGTTACACAGAAGAACAGGTGAGGACCACTACATTATATCTGTTAGATAGTGATTTTATGTTTAAAGATAGATGAAAAACATTCAAGCCAGTTAAAAGTTTTGTGTAAAGATCAAAAAAAAGAGGAGTGAATTCATCCAATCTTCTTACAGACTTATTTTCTGCAGGAATTCTAAAACTATAATAACAGGTAAGAGCATGGCTAAACTATGTGGGACGTTGTATGGCTAAATGGCAAAACTTCTTGCTTTGCAAAGTACTTATCCATGAGCCTATGTTTCCTTTGAAACAAGTTCGATTTTACATGTTCTCAGAGTTAAGTACTTGCTTGAGTACTTCCCTCAAATGAAGGATTTGAGCTTAAGACAGAGATGCAGTATTTGAACAGCTTGCTTGCTTCTTGTCCTGAAAAGTCAAATCTGATTTACCCGTGCTTGAAAAGTCAGAATAAAATATGGAAAATTTGAATAGGAGATTTCACAAAAAGCATTAGAAAAAGAGAGTGTATACTAAGAATGTTGCAATGCAAGAAAGCAAAGCTTTTTTTAAAATGAGCATTTCTCTTTGTTTCATGGAACAAGTCACCAAATAAAGAAGTACCTGTGTGTGTGATAACTGATAGCTGATTTAAAAATTGGTATGATTTTATGTTAGTTAGTGCGATCGTGGTTATGTAGCACAACTCATCATTTGACATATTCATTTCTGTCTGCTAGGACATCTGCTGTCATTTGAAATGACACCCATTCTATAGGAAAACTTCAAAGCAGAAGGAAGTAATGCACATCTTCAGCTGCTTTCTGGTTATCAACTTAAAAAAAGAGAAATTTTTCTTTTGAAGCAGTTTGCTACCTCACAGTAAGCCAGACACCATAGACAGCAGACACATAAAACACAATGGCTAACCACTACCCAGTAGACACAAGTAAGTGTGAACTGTGCAGGTAAGTGAACTACAGCTGGGACTGACCAATCTCTAAATGGGACTAAGGACAAAGGTATGAAATTATTTTCTCTTACCTACGCAACTTACCTCTGTATTCGAAATTCGGCATTACATCTGTATTCGAAATTCGGCATTACATCTGTAGCAATACTTCTACCCATCTTGGAAGAGCTCATTTTATTCCAAGCAACTACTCAAACGTGATTCAAAGCAGCAAGCATGAAGGAACATTTCCCACTTGGTTTTCAGTAGATATCAGCTCAAAGTTAAAGGGAAGGAAAGTAACTTTGACAGTACAGTTGCCATAATAGTAAAAGACTGTTCCATACTAGTAGCAATTTATAATAGACTGCAGCACACCCTACAGCAAGTTTCTCTTTCCTTTAGCTAAGAAACTACTGAAAGATTTCAATGCCTTTTTTAGAAGGCCGTGGATATAAACAGTCTAGCTCAAGAAAAATATAAGGCATACTAACAGATTAAATACAAATGTAAATATAAAAAAGCAAATGTATTTTATATAAATATATTAACTAATAAATAGTGTTTAAATATTAAAAATATCTTTCTCACCACATACTTTTATCAAGATGCATACAGAATTTTTCGTTAGCACAAATTTAGTTTAACTTTTCTGCATATCACCTGTATTCAAAAAGGCTTTAAGGACATATCACTTCCCGCAACTAATTAACTCCATGTGCAAGTCAAAAAACAAAAGATTAATATGAAATAGTATCATGCTGCTCTCATGATTATAGGGAAATCTGAGGAAATTCATTTGAAAAGTCTCCTTGCAGTACGCAGCAGGGCAACTCAGCAGCAAAAAATTTTCTGAATAGCAGTAAAAATAGATAATTTTATGCTCCTCCCAAATATATATTGTAACTCAGCTTCTCCATTCCTTTTAGTAAGCAATTAAGCACATATTACAGTACTTTCAAGGATGTGCATTAAATAATAATAAATAATAATAAAAAGAAACAAAACCAGAGTCTAACGTATAGGACTTGCTTTTGTTCTCTTGCTTTCTTTCATATTTTGACTATCCTAATTTACCACCTCTTCACTCTTTTGTGAAACGAAACAAAATGAAAGGAAACAAAACTTATAGACTACCTCACAAAAGCAGCAGCTTCCAGATATCTTTAATGCTCATCCTGAGGAAAACATTAACCTTATGGCAACAAGGCTACCAATATATTCAAAAAGAGTCCACGTTCCTATTCACCCTCGTCCTTTAGCTTCTGCTCCAGTTTCTTCAGCTGAGCTTGGTCACCTGCTAATAGCCTTAGCACAGGTCAACTGTATCAAGAAGAATGCAGGATTTAAGAGGACAGGAGAAATTTATTAAAAGCCCTCTAAATATCGTTTTTCTTTGTCATTTGGAAAACGTCATAGAGATGTTTAGCTGTCACATCTGGGAGAAGGTAGAGAGAATTGTAATTAGAAATGAGGATACAACAGAGATTTTCTTGACCTTATTGTAAAACAGTCCCCACTAAACTATTTGGAGAGTAAAAATACTAGTATGCTTTAATATTTCCTCATTTCATTTTCTTTTTACTAAGAGCTGAAGAATTGTGTGACAGGCTACAACATCAGATATTCTATGTCTCTTTTTATTGCAACCATTACACAATCATGAATTATCCCTAATTACGGTAGTTACAACAATGATGTATTTTATTCCAGCTTCAGTTACTTGCATAATACGTCATTATTTGCATAGAATGTGAAGTATTTCATAGGAACTAACAGTGATAAAGAAATACACTCAGTCTGAAAAAGACTTAATACTTTCAGATAAAACATTCTGCTACTCTATTTTTGGATATTTTAACATAGTTAAACATATTTAAAAGAATCTCAGAAAAAAAATATTCTAAAAAAAAAGAAAGGTAAATAATCTAAGCCTTAAAGACATTAGATTCTATCAAATACTAAATTAACTTCAAATAGCATTCTAATAAACAAATGTGAAATGGGAATATATGGTGTGCTACATGCTGTGCTCTGAAATCTTAAAGATTTCTGGCCCCAGACAAGCAGCAGGATTAGGATTTATGCAATTAGGTGGAAGAGATATATTAGAAGAGGACAGCAAATACAAACTTTGAGGTACTTTTATTCTTAAATGATGCAAAGCTTTACTTTAAAGCATCCTCAGCTCATTATTTCCACCGTATTCTGAAACTGTCAGTTACTTAGAATAGAATCATAGAATCACCAAGGTTGGAAAAGACCCACGGGGTCACCCAGTCCAAACATCCACCCATCACCAATAATTCTCACTAAACCATGTCCCTCAACACAACATCCAAATGTTCCTTGAACACCTCCACGGTCGGTGACTCCACCACCTCCCTGGGCAGCCCATTCCAGTGCCTGACTAGTCTTTCAGAGAAGTAGTATTTCCTAATGTCCATGAACATCCCTTGGCGCAGCTTGAAGTCATTGCCTCTAGTCCTATCACCAGTTACACGAGAGAAGAGGCTGACCCCCAGCTCACTACAACCTCCCTTCAGGTAGATATAGAGAGCAATAATGTTTCCCCTGAGCCTCCTCTTCTCCAGACAGAACAATCCCAGCTCCTTCAGCCGCTCCTCATGAGGCCTGTGCTCCAGACCCCTCACCAGCTTTGTTGTCCTTCTTTGAACACACTCCAGGGCCTCCATGTCTTTCTTGCAGTGAGGGGCCCAAAACTGGACACAGTACTCAAGTTGTAGCCTCAGCAGTGCTGAGTACAGGGGGACAGTTACTTCCCTGTTCCGGCTGGCAACACTGTTTCTGATGCAAGCCAGGATGACTTGTTGCAAATATCCCAAGCATGTCAGTAAGTTTGTCTGCGCAATTCATAGAAATGACCTGGACAATTCAGGATAAGAGCAAATTTTGCTTACAGATTTAAGGGTGCAGACAAATAACTTTCTTCTCCTCCTCACACTTCTACCTGCAGCCTCATGCGCTTTTCTGGGGTTGTAATCGCCTTGTTATTTTTTTAGTCCACTTTCAACTGAGCTGTCTATGAAATCCTCTCCAGGACAAGCTCTAAGCCTAACAGATATTTTCAACAACTTGGTTTACCTTTGGCAGTAAAATTTCTTGAGTCAGAACCTACCTTAAATACTCGCTTGCGTGATTTTCTGCTTGTAGATAAACTTAGTAGGTTAAATATTAAACATGTTAGGAAAGTAGTAGCGCTATACCGTGAACTAGAATGATAAGTTGTTGCCAAATGTCAACCAAGAGTGATGCAACTGACCACTCAACCCAATAGCTTAGAGTCCTATACTTGTCTTTTACTCTCCAGACTCTTCTAGGGTATAAAGCCTGGGTCATTGCCTCAACCCAGAGAGGTAACACAATAAGAAATGTAATGAACATGTACGATGGAAAACTTTACACAAGTGCATTTCTCACAGATCTTCCTCAGCAGTAGCTCCCTCAGATCTGTTAGAATGAAAATATTAGAACCAGGGTCGTTAAGGTCTTGGTTCTGTTTCTGTATCTTAAAGAGGTCATATAATTCTTGTGTAATAAGATTAATCTGTCTTCTATATTCCTTTTTATACTCTGATAATCTGATATAACACAGTAGGAGAACTTAACATTTCTGGAAGTCACTGCAATTATGATGCTCATTTGGTTTGTAGCACAGAGAAGGACAGAAAATTTCTGACTGTTAGGGAAATGAAACAGCATAATGCAGAGGTTTGTTTCTCCTATTATGAATCAAGTTATATAGACACAAATTCTGACATTAAAAAAATATAAGTCATAAAGAAGAGAGAATACTAAATAAAAGTGTTCTATTATCAGTGTTTTCTCTACTGATCCCAGGAAAAAAAAAAAATATTAATACACTGTCTTCCATGGTGGTAGAGAAGCGGTTAGCATTTGTATTGAGGATTTGTTAATTCAGTCCTTTTTCACATAGGCTCACTCCATCATGAGACCTAGAATCAATTGGTTCAATTTTCTCCAGCTTCGCATGCTAGATGGCTTGGAAGTCACCTGTCCACTAACTGAAAAGACTGTTTTGTCACCTTGAGCGACCAGCCCTTCCAGTTTGCCAACAACTGAATTTCTAACCCTCTCAGTTCAAATGCATCTACCAGAAGGACTTGTCTTGTTAACTACATGAGGTAACTAATGGGGAGAAACCTGCAGCATGGAATAGGTAGAAATTTCTCAGCAATCTCAGAGGCAATGGCACATCAACTGTTTTCTGTTTCTGAAAGAGATTAATGTCCTCTGTTTGTCTCGTGAGAACTGTAACACTTGCCTTGCAGGAGCTCTGATACTCTTACTGAGTAAAATGCTCCAGTTGATATTACTTTGAAATGTATCAAAGGGTTAACAAACTGTCAACACACTTTCACTATGGCTTGGTGTGAAGCCTCACTTCTCAGCTTTGTTATGCAAGGAAAAAAAAATAAAATCAAAAGCAAACAATGTAAAATAAATGGACCTCTCAGGCACAACTTTCTGTGCACATTGGTACTAGAAAAACAAATCAAAATACCAACAAACTTTCTCATGAATTTTGCACGTTAAAAGGCAATTTTCATCTACATGCACTATCTTGTGCAGTAACACCAATAACAACTCCACCCTGTTTAATTAAAAATAAGCAAGATAAGTTGCTCTTTACTACTTCTTTTTTTTCCTGTGGTCAAGACACTCATTCAAACAACTATTTACAAAAGTGACATCTGTGCAGTCAACCTCCCTGCTTCCAACTTCTGAAAGAAATTCCTAATTTTTTCTTTGTTTTGTAAAGAACTGTCTTATTCCAGTTCCCTCAAAGAGAGCATTTTTCATCCTTTACTGATTTCTAAACATAAGGCAGTTCTTTCATGTCTGGGTTTTGTCTCAAACACTAGTCACATCTGAAGCCTTGCTAAATCATATCTCACCCTTCTTTTTTTTATTAATCAGCAAAAATATAAAAATAAAACAGAGGGTCTGACATTCTGGTCTGCATGTCCATTAAAAAATTAACCCATATCTGTATACTTATTACCCCATGTCAACCACAAGACAGAGAACAAGATTTTCTCAGTTACCCATTTAGCAGTGTCTGACTTAGTGCAATTACCTCCTCAATGTCCATGGTAGGTCTTATCACACCAGGATTGTGCTGACTGCTGGTTTTATAATCCACTCAGACACTGTAATACAGTGAATGTTGATCCCTTTTTTTTAATTATTATTATTATTTATTTTGCTTTCACTGATTGGTGAAGTAGTTTGACTAAGTTGAAAGGGATTAGTAGCTTTGAAAGTGAGGTTCTTAAATGCATAGCCGTCCCTGAAAATCTAAGAACTAAACAAAAGTATCCAACTAGAAAGAAACAAAAAATCATAGCATCTCTTAAATATACATTTCTGCTTTGTTTAAACTAAAATTCCCTTTTTATGAATTTGTTTTGCAACTGTTCCATGTTCGTTAGCTCTCTCACTTTCCTCTAGTTCTAATTAATAGACACCAACTGATTCAGTGAATGTTTTTCTGTACAATTTGGCAATGATCTCTCTCTTCTCTGTGTAGGTGGAAGTTAACATGAAAGGGGAGACAAAGTAAGAAATAACCACGCACAGTCTTTTCCTTGACAATTGGAATCACGTTGTTTGCCTTGATTTCTATTAGAACAAGGCTTTGAATCCCAACCGGAGGCCCATGGTTGGCACTGTGCAGATGACCAGATGCGAGTGAATGCTCCAGAAAGCTTGCCAAGCTAGTGTACACATTCTTTTGGCACATGCGCCAGTTAAAATCCTTAACCAACTCTTAATCAGTTGGAAGACACTTCTCAGTTCCATCTGCTGACCAGCCTTTCTGAGGCAATTACTCTACAATTTGTTTTACTCAAAATGAGTTATGTTGGTTTAAATAGTCAAAACAGTATTTATATAAGCAAAGTCCATTGAATTGGAGCAAGTCTGAAATCAAACAAGAAATTTCACTGGTATGTGAGGCAAAAATGATTTCTGAAAGAAAACTTGTACTGAACAGTTAAGGCAGTAACATAAATTATATTAATGCCATGAGTTTTCATTTATATAATTGTCAGCTGTAAATAATCACAAATAAGGGAATTCATTACCCTTAGGACATGCATGTGGGATTCAGGAGACTGGAGCTATGACTGAAGTGTCACCTTTGCCCCAGAGTGTCCTTGAGATCAGTAAAGATCAGCTGCTAATCCCTCTCATCCAAGTGAATATCTATAAAATCTGAAGTGGTGGTTGTGTTCTAAAGCTAGAAATCATTGGGCTGTTGCTGTTACGCCTGAGCTGCACCCCTGTGGAGTCTGTCAAGTCTGAAATACAGGGCCCTGCGCTGATCTCAACTGGGACAACAAAGCAGCTCCTCCAGCTCCCTTGTACGGTATGCAGTAGGTGCTCCACCAAGCAAAAACATGGCATGGGGCTTCACTGTAACCCTTCCCTGTGACTGGCTGTCACAGGGTTACCTGGACCAGTCTATGCCCATGACAGGGACAGTGGGGCCAAGGGCCCCCTTCCCAGCCCCCCCCCCTCNCCCCACACACACACACACAAAGAGGAAGGGGAAGGGAAAAGGAAAGAAAATGAACAGACCTCTAGGGAGGTAAACTTATTTTACTAGCTATAATATAACATAATACAATCTAATTGAGACGGATAAATCAATCAAAGTGGAGAGAGAGAATTATCGGAGCACTTGCCTCTTCGTTGGGAATCCAAAAAGAAAGAACCACCACCCCCAGCCCATCCCTCCGTGAAGTGTAGGGACAGGTAGCCAGATTAGAGCATTAACACTTTAACTCCCAATGCACTACATGATGTTATGATGTGGAACACTGAAGAACCAAAATCACAAAACCGTGACACTGGCATACCAACTCCATGCAACACCTGAGTTCTCCAAATCAGGGGAACTCTCTCACATAGCACAGAAAAGGCAGGATGACAGCAGAGGTTCTGGCCCACGACGAACATACCCATTCCAGCAATCAAACAGCTTGCTTCCTGGCTGTAAGTCATGCTTCCTTTGTCTCTGGCTGCTTACATAGAAATAGTGAATGACAGCCTGCGGATGGATGTTTGTTATACCAATTATGTTCAACAGTAGATTGGTTCTCAGTAACTGTAGGTTTCTATGAAAATTCAGTCTGTCATATCAAATTGACTATAGAGAAGATGTCAGCTTTGTAATCTGTGTTGTTTGTTGTATTTGCTTTAAAATTCCCAATACTTCAAAAAAAAAAAGAAAGAAAGAAAGAAAGAAAGAAAGAAAGAAAGAAAGAAAGAAAGAATAGAAAAACCATGTTAGCCCACATTCCCTTGTAACTTCTGGCTGCTTTCCATTGCTTCACTAGCACGAACAAGATGTAAACTCTGATGAAGTACCAAGCAGCCAGAGCATGCCAATAAGCCTTATCTATACCATTTTACCATGTTAGTCTGCTTTCAGTATTATTTTGAATTTGTCAACACTAACCCACTTATGAATATAGTACATAATCATTTTATATATGCTGTTGCACATTTTAATCTTTGACCACATCTGCATCAGACAAACTATTATTTTCATGGGAATTTGAATTTCCTCGTCTTCTACACAATTTTGTGGTTACTAAAGAAGAATTTGCATTTATAGAATGAGCAAAGATTCAAAATAATAGTTTAGAGCACTTTTTAATTATTGGGGTCAAAGAAATCTGTTGTTCTGTCATTTGACCCTGCTGCTGATGTATAAGCATCTGGCAGACATACATATTCTTTTCATTTAAATACACATATATAATCTTTACGTATATATTAGTTCTTTGCTTGTCCAAGACTGAAATGCAGTGTTTTAGACACCTCTACCATTCCTCTCTCCTGCTTTCTATAGTTTCACTTACCAACTCCACTTGCCTTATTTATCCCTGTCCCTTCTTCAGAGTTGCTCCTGGGCTCCTCCTTGTCCCTTGGCCTTAGGATGCGTTATTCCTTTCCAGGAGCAGCAAATGTATTTCGGTGGGTAGGATTTTATTTTTAATACTGCTGGCCATTTTCTTCTCACTCTGTATTGTTAGTATCCTACCAGACTTGGCTTTCCTACAAAAAGGAAAATAACAAGCAAAGATGAGCTGCTAATTACAGAAATATAACTCCTCAGAGCTACTTTTAAATTACAACCTTGGGACAGCCCTGTAGCTTGAACACAAACTCAAAGTTGTTTGACTATATGTTCCAGTGCAGTTTTACAACATTATATATATATTTTTTTCCACATCCTTCTCTGCAAAGATGGCTCTTAATAATTTTAGGAAGGGTAACCTCACAAGCTAAAGAGATCCTTGCAGATATTAGAAAAAAGACTGCCTCCTCATTTTCTAGTAGGAAAGCAGTCACATAAATATTTAAAGATCTTGAACTTACTGAAACATAAAAACACAGTCTGTCAGGGTAATGGGGGAGAATTTACTCAAGAGGGGTCACAACAGCCAGAAGTTTTCTTTACTGGCACAGCCCAGGGTGGTCTGTGCTGCCAGCCATCTGACAGCCTGGCCATGCAGCAGCAGGATCCCATCCTGGCTTTGTACAGAACAGATATAAATCACAAAAGAGGCCAAGCACAACTCAAAATAATATAATGAGTCATTTGCACTATTTCTGAGGTAAATAAACCATGCTTTTAGATAATTGTGGGAACACTCAGACCATTTGAACATTAAAAGCCTGGATCAGTAGACAGCACAACCATGATGTGCAATAGGCAACAGAAATTGTTTGAAGTTTCTCTTCGCACAGGGGTCTCCACCTTGTGGATGTGCCCTCACAGAGTTGATGTAAGTCACTGTCCAAAACCATTACTTATCTGTTTTTTGTTTGTTTGTTTGTTTGTTTAAACTTACGTTACCAAAGCAAATTAGTTCCCACCCATAGCTCTTCCTCTAATAGGCACTGGCACACATGGAAGAGATGAGAGGTAGAGTCAGGTTCTTTTTCCCCGCAGAAACAAGGGTATTAAATCCTACTTAGATATAGCTTAGTGGGTCACTGACTCAAAATAACTGCCCAGCACAAGCAGTGGCTAAGACATCAGACTGCTACGAGCAGCAGGATGAAGTAGCTAGGTTTTTGCTGGGTTTTTTTTCTAAATTTCTTCTCCTTTGAGACCACTATCATATTCACAGAAATAGTGAGTGGCCACATTCCAAGAGTCATTCCAGATCACATCTCTATTATACCAAAAGCAAATATGTAGAGGAAAGAAACATTTTCACAGTTACTAGTAGAGTGGAAAGCTAGAAGAGGTAAAAGAAAGTTAATGAAAGCAAATACTAATGCAAAAGTAAGGAAAAGCCTGATAAACAATGACAGAAATACTGCTTGATAAAAAATTACCAGCCCTCCAAGCACAGCAAATTTTCTTATAGATGACAACTTAAATTCAATGGCCTGGATTACTAATCAAAGACACTGCACTAAAATAAATTTATTTACCACTTACTATATAACAATCTGGTGTGTTTCTGTCCTTTGTGTATCCAGTATACCTGAGTAATGCATAGCTAGTTCTTTTCCTCAATTTCCTATGCGAGTTTCAATTACTAACTTAAAAAGTTTCACATCAAAGTCTTTTTATGTCTTAGTTATATATCAGGGTGGGTCTTTCATGGTGTATCTGCTATCTGAAAACCATAGCTGGTAACCACATTTTGCTCTACCATGCCTGGATTATATGTGCAGTGACTCACTTAAGCAATTCCTTCCTTCCACATGGTCATCATGCAGAAGATTGTCCGCAGATGCATGAGAAGGCAGCCCAGAGCACTGGATATCTTCACAAATTTTTGACTCAACAGTTTTCTTGAGATACAGTCTAGAAGTGCCAGGTGGGATGGGATCCTCATGAAGAGGATGAAAACAAGACCTTTAATGTTCAGAGGGTAAGGAAAATCATCTCGCAGAAAGATGTGTATCTCACACACACTTGCAATTAATAAAGGAGTGTTGCAATATTGTTTCTACTCACAGAGATTGAATTTCAACTCAGATAAATTAAAAGGCATACCTCACCAGATTAAGACCAGACACTTCTTACTCATGGATTCCTTTGACCGCACCCTAGTTAGTACCTTTCTGCATCCAACAGCGACGTTTACTTATGTATTTCTGAAAAAATGCTCAACTTCAGCAAGAAGCTGACAAGCATGCTGACTGGAAGGAAACAGTAGGATATGGAAAGAGCAGCTTTAGCATATAACAGCAGCTGTTCAACTGATAAATCTTTTCATACCCATGACACTTCCCTCCCTCTTTATTCCATTCATTCATATTTAAAATGGAAGTAACTTTGAACTGTCTACAAACATCAAAGAATCATCATAAAATATTGTCTCCAATTACTGCAGATAAGTCTCTCTCTTATGTCTGCCAGTGACTATCTCGTTACCAGGTGGATTGTATCTGGGGAATATGACAGACAGAAAAGCCAGTGTCCTGATGATTTAAGAGAGTGTGAAACGCACAAAGTTTAAGAGAAGCTATCTGTCTCTCCCTAAACATTCTGATAAAGAACAGCCATTGGAAGCAGCCTGCCCGAATTACCAAAATGCTGGCAGGCCATCCCAGAAACAAAAGTGACTTAATAAACTAATATTTGATGACATAATTGTACCAGAAGCAAAAAGCATGAAACACAAATAACAACAAGTACTTAACAAATCCCAAGTGCTTTTAATGGGTAATTTTTATATTCTCTTCAGTAACTCATGTCTTGAAAATATTATTTCATTCTCAAATTTTCATTCTATAGCTTTCTCAGTCTTTTTTTTTTTTTTTTTTAAATAATTAATTCCTACCCTATTCCTCAAGTGAACTTTCTCCTGTTTATCTGCATTGTTTGCTTTTCAAGGATAGCCCGTGCTCCGGGTCACTATAACTGAATTAAAAATGAATGTTTGGCTAAATTAAAAGTTTGCTCAGAATTAGCTGTACTCCTACTTCTCCTGTGGCCTTGCTGCATGCTACCAGTACCATAAACCCCTTAAGAACTTGCTCAGCAGTAGCAATTCCTGTATGGTCTACTGCCCAGCCTATCACTAGTTACCAAACAGGACTACATCTTGTCTGCTGTACCACAGTTTTTGCAGCTTCCTTGCTCCCAGCAAGGCTGCTTCACTTCCTTGTTGAACATTCCCAAGCACTGAGTCCCATTGATCCTTCTGGGCACGTCTTCCTCAGGATCTTTTGTGCCCAGCAATAGTAACTGACTGCCCTTTCTACTCTCAGAAGATACCAGAGGATGGAGGTTACAAGACCACGGAAATTTGCAGTTACTGGTAATCGTGGTGTGCTTGAGAGATGTGAGAGTGCTCAATTCTTTGGCATCCCAAGAAGACTTATGTGAAGCGGTTGCCTTTAGATCTACTTCAGGGAAGTCTTGTTTTCCTTAACTGCCACCAAAAAGAGCAACCACTGGGCATGCTTTTCTTCCTGTACAAGTTTGAACCAAGACAATCTCTTGAAAACAGTTCCTTGGCAGCATTTGGCACTGTAGCTGTTCAGATTCCCTAACTTAAACTGGAGCAATATTTTGTTGGTTCTCCACGGATCCAATCCCCCTCTAGTAACAAATACTACCACAGATCCAAATCTGGTTTCACGTCCTCTCAGTTGAACTTGGAATGAGCAAAAAAACCCTCCATTTCCAGTTCTAACACTGTTCAGTTCCCTCTCTCTGAGGCATAATTCAGAAAGCCTGCATCACCTCTTCTTTCACTGCCGGGTAAATGAGAGTCAATTGAGTAGAATCGGAATGTCAGAATAACAAAACTCAGGGACAGAAAGAAATGGCTCTTGAGAAAACAGCAGCTTTGAATTTAAGAATAGTTTCCAAGCATGACCATCTTCACAGACAATCCTTAGCAAAAATGCTTTCCATAATTTCTGCTCTCTGGTCTATTACAAACCATGATTCACAGTCCTGCTTCAGGAGATTTAACAGATTTATAATTTTCTGATGAGGCTAATGCATGAGAAACATTTTTTGAGTGACTGTTTTACATTTGCAATTTTTCCCATGCAGTTGAATTGATCAAAATGAATCTTCAAATACATATTGATATTCTAATTCTTTTATATATACATATATATATATATATACACACACACACAATATACACAATTTTTTTTTGTTTGTTTTGTTGTTTTTTTCCTATAAGCAGAGTGCTAGAGCTGCAATTCAGCAGAAACAACAATCTGTTTTTTCCTTTAAGTGTTTTGGGAAAGGAGTGGCAAAGAGGACTCCAGTTATATCTTCAACTTACTTTGACATTGAACACCTTGCCAAAGCACATCCTCAGTAAGTCAGCTTGCATCATGAAAGACAGTTTCAAAACGAAAAGTGGAAAGAACTAAACTAATGGGGAAGAACTAAGTATATCGCCAAATATTTTAGCGCAACTCAAGAGTCAAAGCAAAAAGAAGTTATGTAGGTGCTCTAACATACTTCACAATAAGTTTGAATCCATCCTACTTAAAATTGAAGTCCTCTGCAACCTTTCCTCACAGAGAGGGTTTTATAATGACAGTTTGTTCCAGCTATTATACTGGATCTGCAGACAGCAAGCTTCTCACAGAACCTAGCTTCTCTGAAAGCGTTACAGATATACTCCATTTTTCAATTATGTTCAAAAAAATACTAATAGGAAAAAAAAAAATCAATCTAGAGTGTGCAAACTCTTCATGGATTTTCAGCAAAGGTATTGTCTCGCTCCAATTTATAGGAGGGAGATGAGGTTCTTTTATATATATGTATACTCCGTGTGAGATTAAGAAACAACGGTTCAAATGTTGGTCCAACCAGTGTATTACAAATCTTAATCAGGGAGATGGGGAAGGGAAGAAGGGTGATAGAAAAGATAGGAAATAGAAGCAAGGAGTTTTTATAGGAAGCAAGAGGGAAATAGCCACCGCCATGGATCCAGCGTGGTTCGTAGTTCAGTCACTGATCTTTAGTAGTGGTGGGTCATCGGGCATTGTTGTTCCGTTGATGATGACGACACCTTTTTCGATGGTAGTACAAACTTATAAATAAGTCCAAAGTGGTCAAGTCAGCTCTCTTTGGAATGACAGCTCCTGGCTCTGGGATCTCAGCAGAAACTCCTATGTTCCCATCTTCCGGGCATTGCCAGCAAATAAGAGAGAGCAGGGATGCCCACCTGTATCCTGTTTTTCACAGGACACAATGGTATCATTCCCCAGTTTTCCCATACCAAGCTGGAGCTATTTAGTCACAGGCCAGGTCTTCCACCAGTAAACACTCCTGAGCACTCTCTTCCAGAGGCAAAGAGCTCTGGAGGAAGGTGCTTTCAAATGTCCACAAAGTGATGTTGATTTTCACACAGTAGCACCCATTATTTGCCTCCTCAATAAATCAGAGTCTTATCACAAGAAATACCTCATGAAGCAAGCTTTGAGTCAGAAAAACAAAGAAGGATTCATACAGGTATCAAATAGCACTAGATTGGTAGCAAATCCTGGGAGGGCCTGTGATCCCAAATATTGTGTTCTACGTCTAAAATCTGTGTGTGTGTTATTATCCACATTGTATGATCTTTATTTTAATACACAAAAACTGCAAAATAAAGGCCTTCAATGAAAGACAGCCTGAGTATGATCTGGTATGTAGTTGATTACTTCCACAACAGACCTGTTCTCTTCACATCCTGATGAAAACATGAAAAAAAGTCCAGACCCCATTCAACCTCTAAGATACTCACAGCATATTTAACTCAAAACTATTTTGATGTTGTATTTTCATAGACTTGAACACAAAAGAAATTTTCCCATGTTACCCTAACTGTGAGATATGTCTAGAATGTCCCTCCTCACTTACATGATTAGCAATCAAGGAGTGCATAGTCTCACTGAAAACATCCATGACACAGAAATTCAATGTCTGTAATGCATGCTAATGTTATGTAAAATATCTTCAAGTGAATATTTTATACGCTACATTACATGTACAGAGGACTCTGTAATTTCCCAGAGCATTCTGATCAGATCTTGAAAACATGCCTATTTTTAACCCTGTCACTGTGATTGCAGTGAACTAACTTCTGAGCCTAAAGTTGAGAGAACTTATCTGCAAGCTACTGATGCGATATAAAGCATTAGCACAATGGACAGTGAGAAATTGGAGATATATTATCATACCAGTGGTTGTCCGTACTAGGCATAAGGTAATAATTAACACTATAACAATACATTTTAAGAATATTTCTTACTGTAGAATAAGTTCTTCAGAAGCAAAGGCAGGTAAAGCTACAACAATTGCATTATGACCAGCTACCTTGGTAAAAAAAAAAAAAAAAAAAGAGCAAAAACCTTTAGAAATGTATCCTGATTTTGAGTGCTGAATATCTAAGATCTAATAATAAACATTTTTCAGCACCTGCTAATTTCAATTTCAGTTATAATTCAGATTTCCATTTTTGTTGCAAAATTTGACTTGGAATTGAATATTTAAACAAGCAATGATGAGAATTCTGACCCAAATAATTGGGATGAAGCTTGGAGAAGGCTCACATAGGTTGAATACTTAGAGGAAAATCTACAGGATTTATAGTAAACTCTCTGAATTTATGGAATATTTTTTCCCCATATGAAATGTAGGCAGATTACCTTGTGGCATATTTTAACCTAAATATGACAGTAAGCGCTAAGACTACTCATGAATTTTTGTAATAATAATAATAAACTATGTAATTTTGTAATAATAATAATAAACATGCCAGTGGGGTTGTGGATTCTCCTGTGGAGATACTCACAATCCACCTAGATGCCTACCTGAGCAGCCTGCTGTAGGGGGCCTGCTTTGCAGGGGAGTTGGACTCCATCTCTGGAGGTCCCTTCCAGCCCCTACAATTCTGTGATTCTGTGAAATAAATATAAAGCTTTGCAAAGATTTATGGTGTTCAATTATCTAGTTACAGTATTTTTACAGCAAACAGATGATAGAAAATGTTTCAGCATAAATCCAGTATTCCATTTCTGAATGCAATGTTTTTATATTTATAGAAGAAAAAAAAATGTAATCATCCCGTGTAAACAGTAGCTACGGTATTTAAAGTTGGTATTTACTAAAGCAGGATTATTTGTCTTGCTCATTTGTGCAGTTTTCTCTCTGTAAGCATTAGCAGATTCCAATAATTTCCTTGGTGTGCAACGTACCTGGCTGTCAATGCCTTCCAGGGTAGAATTTTGGGCATTAGATCTTGAGGGAGGGTAAGGGTGTTCCTAGAGGAAGTTGTAATCTTTCCAGGTGAGTAGCATTTTTCACTTCTTATGATCCATCCTTGATTTTAATCCAACGTGACCAGTGTTTCCAAATTTGAATTCAGCTGCGTAAAAATGCCAGACCTTGCATATCAAAAATAAAGAGGAAAATATGAGAAACACCATTAAAACACAAAGTTTTGTCAACCAAAATAAAGAATGACACAGTGTTTTCAAAACTAGCGATTGCCATGTAGCAGTAAGGTTTATCTTGTTCTTTTCATCCCTAGTTCTTGTAGTTTGTGGCTATTATCATTTACTGACACCACCCAGGTCGAACAGAGCCTGAAGCTTTTTCTTGGCTCACATGCTGCAACTTAGTTAGGACAGGGCTGTAGGACGCAGTTATTAAAACTCAGCACTCACAAGTCTGTTCATTCAAGAAACAAGGAAGCTCACAGATGACAATGCATCTGGTAGATTTACAATGAATGAACAGCAGAGTAATTAATTTGAACAACTTCTGAGCTGCAGATGCATAGGCAGTATTCAGTAATTGCATTTATTTTAATTCATACCGGTTTATGAATTAATTACCCATGAATCTAGCAAAGAAAAGCAAATTAGAAGATATTAAATAAATTCACAAATCTGTACTCTCTTTCTCTGGTTATGGAATATATGGGATGAAGCTACTAAGCTCATGTCAGTTAGCATAACGTTGCTGAAATCAATGGCCTTATGCTCAGTTGTATCATTTGAGACTGAAGTAGCTGACATTTAGCAATGCATTGGAACAAGCTATGCTTGCATTAAAAAGCATTATTTTTAAAATATGTTTTAACATTTACAAATCAGAACTTTCATTCTTGTTATATGGATCACATACTAAGTTAGCGATTTAAACTGGAGACAATTTAAATAAGGATACTTTTCTAGACAATTTCAAATATAATTATTCCAGCTTAGAAAGGCAAGAAACTATAACTGCAGTTGATCTAATGTCTGTGACTCTAATAACATTAAGTAGCTATCAGTGTCTTTCTGCTCTTTTCAGTCTTTATTGATCTGGGCTGAGTGCGTACGTGCATATTGCCAGACTCTTTTCAGCAGTGTGTGGAGACAGGACAAGGGGAAACGGCCAGAAACTAGAGCATAAGAAGTTCCGCACCAATGTGTGCAAGAACTTATTGATGGTGAGGGTGATGGAGCACTGGAACAGGCTGCCCAGGGAGGCTGTGGAGTCTCCTTCTCTGGAGATATTCAAGATTCACCTGGACACATACCCATGTGACCTGGTGTGGGGAACCTGCTTTAGCAGGGGGGTTGGACTCGATCTCTGGAGGTCCCTTCCAACCCCTATGATTCTGTGGTTCTGTATCTGTTGCACTATGAACAATGCATGCTGAAATTACTTCATAATCCCCTAACAAGATGTGTACAGTTTACTACTAGTGATTATCCAGTGGGAACTGGATAGTCACTTGAGGTATCCAAGTGACTATCTTGGGGACACTCTGTAATTTAAACTCGCTAATTTGGCTATTGGCTCGACATTCTTGAAGTAACATTTTATCTCCCTAAGATTGCTCCAAAGGACAGAGCTGAGCAAAGTCCTATATACTTCTGGGAACTTTCAGCACCAACATCACATCATAACATACAAATTTTCTCCTTCTGTGCATGGACTTAAAGAAATGCCACACTTAACACCAATAATATTTGAGCTCAGAGAATATATTTGAGCCTTCTGAAAAATGTAGTCTCGTTAATGTTAAATAGTACTTTTTTCTTTGCCCTGTATGTCAACAAGTAGTATAAATACAAGATGTTGCAGCAGGCATTTTGTTCAGATAGTAGGATCGCTAAAACTCAGACTATCCCAACAAGAAATTTTTTCTGAAATCAAACTTAAAATTCCCAGCCCATGGTAAGATGTATATTTCAACACTAGTTCTTTGCTTAGACGAAATTCAGAATAGCAAATCTTTTTGTATAGTAAGACAATTTTGTTTGAATTATGCTGAAATGCTTCATTTTGAAAATGTTGAGAAAATGAAAACGTTCAGTTAAGGGCTGATGTACAACATTTCTTTTTAACTATTTTAAAATGCAGTGCATAACATGACTTAAAATGCAAATGACCTCATCAAGCTATATCTTCATAATTGTTCTCATCTCAGAGCATATTATATAATTTTATTTAAAGAGGAGTTCCTCACTGTGTCCTAAGCTGTGTAATCCTCCTTAGAGTTCAGCTTCCACAGACAAGTGCACTCCCAAACAACACCCTGGGCACTGCTAGGAAATATCATTCAGTGTTAAGTATTCTCAGTTAACTAACCAATTCAAAGCCTTTAGATCTGAGTTGAAACAAAACATTCTGGTTTTATTTTCCCAACATAAAAGCTAAAGCTTCAGAAAACTGCTATTGGTTTTGTTTTTTTGAGATAATTACTCTATCTTTACCCCTTTCCTACTTGTATTTGAACAATAAATAATATTATGAGGAGTGGAACCATACTAAGTATCTCAAGATGAGTAGATAGTCCTTCATTTTTCCACTGTATTATCTTAAAGAAGTGCAATGAAAAAGCAAAGCCAGTCAAACATTTAATTTCATATAGGATGCCCTTCAAATGATATGCTGGAAAAACTGACTCTAAAGATAGTTACTTTCATTAAACATATTTTTAGAGCACAGTTCTATATTTTACAGATAATCTTTAAGTATTTTGTTCATTTGCCTTTGAGTCTACAAATTCTATCTTGTTTTGTGAGCAGAATTTTTTTTTTTTTTTTTTTTTTTTTTAAAGACTAAGACTTGGCCTTCCGTGCCTTTCATGTATACTGTAGATCAATAATTCAAACAGAGCAGAGGTTTGGTCAGAGTTATTTTATACAAGGAGGAAAAATGTCTTGTGATGTATGGGAAATTGGGTTACCTACCAGTATCCAGTGAGAAACTGTCTGCATCATACTCATCAACACTGCAAGTGACACTGATTAACATCCTTACTAGCACACAGAATCAAGTGAGTCCCAAGAACAAAACGGCAATATGTCCCCACCATGAAAGCTGAACACAAAGAAGCTTATTTTTTCCTACAGGAAAAAAAAGTTTTCAGGCTATTGTACAACCTCCAAAAATTTTTTGCAGTACACTGCTCATTCCAATCATTTCTGCTTAAAGTTGTCACTAAAGGTAATTGCACCACAGTCTGGACTTTTGAAGCACTTAAGAAAAGTGCTTGTGCACGTGGCAATAACCAACACAATTCAGCAATGTGGCACTGAGTAGAAGACATAATGAAGACAACATATAACTATTTATTTCAGTACTTGAATACCAACTCTGCTCAAGGCTAACCAGAACAATTAAAAAAGAATGTCTTTCTCAGCAGATTTAGCACAATTAGAGTTGGGATCTGCTTGCTTTTGAGTTAAAGGGGATAACTCAGATGATGCCAGTGTTAAGTCACTGCTCTGTGCTAAGGAATGATGGCCTATAGCACCTGGCAGTCCATATATGCATTTGAGGGAATCAGTTCCTTTACTGTAGTGTGTTTTTTTCTTACCAGAGTACTGCTTTTCAGATAACTTTACCAACCTTGCATTTACAGGTGACTTTCTGTTGAGTTGCAGTGAGAACAGCTCTTCCATGACTAATATGTCCCATGGCATTCTAATAACGATGTTGTTCCAGGTATGTAAAGCAATTGTTTTCTTCAGTTCTTCATCAGTTTTTACATGCTCTGAACATGACAGCCTCATGGAGTACATAGGGTAAGTCAAAGATCCATTACTGGTCATATTATGGCACATGGAGAGATCAGCTGATTATGTCGTGCTTCAATGGATCACTTAAATGTCACCAAATTTCTTCATTTTTAATGTGCCACATTGGCAGATATGTTTATAGCAGTTCTAATTTTCTAAAGCAACACATCTTGCTGTGTTCGTGCTCTCTGACCAGTGTATCTTCAAACACACTTGTACACTCCTAGCTGAGGATATTGTTGGTGTCTTTAGTAGACAAGTATACCAGCTCTCCAGAGGCTTAAAAGATTTACTTTACATATAATTCAGTAAAAGGAAAGATGTCAGATGAAGATCCCATGGAGCCGCAACTATTTCTGCATTCTGCCCAAGCTAAAATTACCTGTCTTAATTTCAGTGAGACTGCTACTATCAATCAGCAAATAATTCTGCATACTGGTAAGTGATGCTATTCATTTTCTCAAATGGTGAAAATGGAATATACTCCTCTGTAAAGGTCATGTTGTTGCAGAGGTTGATACAGTTTTTGACACTGAGGAAGATGAATAACAGCAAGCAATACAAAATAAAACAGAAGGTTTTTCTGATTTTATGTCATCTTTTGTTACCTAGTAATACATATTAACATAAACCAGGCATTTCTAGGTCAGAACCGTCTTTCCATATCACTGACCTTTCTGACAGATCTAGCTTTAATGGATGAAGATGGAAGCATTTCATGGTATGTTCTTACTTCAGAATGCAAATTATACAGATAAGTAGTAATACCAATATCCTTTAACTATTTAAGCATTCTTATTTTGAGATCCCTGTTCTTTTCAAATTATGTACGATTTAATTGTCCTTGTTTTTCAGCTGGCAATGCTGCAGTAAAACACAGCCAATGTGCATCAAATAGCAGAATTACATTTATGGTTCAGGTATTTTAAATTCCTCTGCCTCAAGCTCTTATTGACACTCATTTATTACATAAGTAATACAAATAAGTAACTTTAAATAACTCATTCTCTTAACAAATACTATGTTTTATGAAATTAAAGTACTTTAACATTTTAATTATTTCTACCTTAAATTTATTTTAAACCAAGTCACACATTTCCCGGTAGAGAAGGCAGTTAAATCATTTAATTTAAAATAAACAAAGCATCTTTTACTCTGCTGTAATTTTCAATTTCTTATATATGACAGTGGAAAATAACAGAAGTTACCCCCAAAATCCTCATATTTCTAAAAATAAGAATTTTTGAATGACATTTCAAATTACAAAACAACCTGCAGATTTAATGAACAGTTGTGAAGCTCTTACTAGCTTTTCTGACAGAAAAACTTCTATGCAACATTTTTATCTCTATTTATATTATAGTTCATGTAGAATAATTATTAATCTCACTGCTAAAGAGAAAGACAAGTACAGAACACAGCAACAAAATGAGGACAACACAGGAACTGCATGGTAATTTAAAAGGAAAGAGTCTGCATTTAGATTTCGGTTCCTATTACACTCTTGACCACATATGCAGACCTTTCATTAACAATAAAAATCATTTTGGTTGCTTTACACTATAGAAACTACCTATAGCTGATGTTCTGCTCACTTGACTGTTGCCCTTAAACACTGCCAAGTAAAATGAGCAGTACAACCATGTGTACAGTCATTTCTCAAGGTGTTTTGTTGAAATTATGGAGTTATGAAAACAACTGTATAAATTACACAGCATAAGATGCATTTTCTTGCTGAATCACCTCAAGGCTTTAGCTGTAAAGCACAGGTAGTTTTACTTCTCTCTACCAGTACCTCCTCAGTTATTTCAACAGAAGAATGAATCCAGGATCTAAACATACCCTTCATGTCAGGATGTCAGGGTATCAGGTCACACAGAGGTCTTTCCGTTGCATCTTCTTGGCATTGCATAGTGTCTACCAGAAACTAGATCTCCATTTAAGCCAATAGGCTACCTTAAGTAGGAAGTCTGCCATGTTTACCAACACGTAAGTTATGTATATACTGTACTAGAAGAGACCAAATGTGTAAAGAAAAGAATAGAAATTGTTTAGTTGATAATCACATTTTCTCCAAATGATTGACTTCATATGATGTCTGTTGAAAAGCACATTAACAGAGGAAATTAATGGCTTGACACACTGAAAGTATTCAGTCTAAAACAATGAGTGGTAAAAGCTATAATCTCTGCTAATGCTACCTCTTCTGATTTTGAAAGTACTGAAATGATCACTAACATTTAATAGCAATTAGGCGAGGAAGCAGCCTGTGGTACATTGTTCTAGGAATTGTGTTGTCCTTTATAAGTGAGTGCCATAAAAAAATGCTAGCTATACCAAGCTACAGGATAGACTACTACCTGATACAACAAGAATTCAGTGGTGAATTCCACAAAATTCTGTTCATTTTATGTCTTAAGTACGCTTTTAAGTGATGCATGTTTTTCCCTTCACATTGCCTGTTAGTTCTTTCTCACTTCTTTATACCATACAAGAAACAATATCCTTTTTTGCAGAAGTTACATATCTTAGTATTTATTGTCAGCTAGGCACTTTCACTGAGTTAGTGCAAAGTTCTTTAATGGACTGAATTATGATCTAATGAGCAGTAGAACATTGTACTGGGTATTAGGCAGAACTCTCTCAATTTGATTCACATCAGCTAAATTTCTCCTCATGTGCTTAAAACAGATTCAAGAATCTGAAAGCATATATCAAGTGCTTTTATTTAAGTGTGGCTCCACTCCTGATCCCACTGAAGTGGAAGGAGCTTCTGGATCTGCATAACAAGTTTACTCATATGGCTTCACAGCTTTGAAAATATCATTGGTGTTATCATTAGAAGCACACTCTTTCTCACACTACTTAGGAGCTTGCTTTGCAAAAGTCAGGAAGGGAGGTGGTATGAAAATGGAGAACAATACAAAATAAGGAAAGTGACTCACAATATATCCAGTTCTTAAAAGATCCTAGATGAAATAATAGCAATACCCCACACTTTCCAACAAAAGAACCAAACCTTTTCTAGGAATTTGTTTCATATATAGCATCCAATTCACTGTGTAGCAAATCTGCATTTAATATCTACCTTAAGTAGTTAATACACTGTGAAAACAATTCCCTGTAGAATTAACTGCTTATTTTTTCCTTAATAACTCTAAAGTACATTTTTTCCCCCTCATATGATGCAATGGAAATCTCATTTGGACTTCAAAGCTACTACCTGGTTGTCTTGTTTTCATGTATAACTGTGTTGGAAGGATCAAGAGGAATTTGGATTTTTTTTTTTGTAAATTATGTCAGCAAGGCTAAAGACAGCAGATAGCTAGATGTCATAAAGATGTGATAAAATACAGAAGCTTCAATTATAAAAGTTTGTTCTAGACAAGTTTGTTTTGTAACTAGTCACAATAGATGAAGATATAGCATTTTACTGCAGTATTATAACATTTAATGTAGTATTTTTTCTAAATGAAACGGTGCTTCCTCATTTGAATAATTCATGTGCAGATCTTGAGTTAAATCTGGATAAAATGGTAATGGAAAATTTCCAGTGCATTGAAGCCTCCTAAGGAGAAAAAGTCTGTCACCGCTACAACTTATCCTATTCCTTTGCAAGGAGGCGGATCCAGACAGGCAGACTTTTATCCTTATCTACCATGTTACTTGCTCTTGCCAAAAACATGGTGCCCTAACTTTCACAGATGATTAAGGAATTTGAAGTACTTCACAAGTTCTTTGATTTTGTTCTGTGTAATTGCAACTTACTACTGTAAGGGAACTTAGGGTAGATATCCAATCAATGAAGCATTTGCCTAGTTTAAGCACAAGCCATTACCTGAATCTAAAGGAATGGGTGAGATAGCTTTGTATATATAACTATATGTCTATATATCTATGTGAGTGCCTAAGGATTGAGGACTTGTGACATACAGAGATGTTGCTTTTTTTTTTTTTTTTTTTTTGGCAGGGATGCACAGGGAAACGTTATTGAGGGTCTGCAAACAACCTGCCAACTTGAGTGAAAATGGCTAATGCACTGTATTAGATATCAGCTTGACTTCCTCTGTTGAAATGAGGCCAGCAAAATTAAGAAAGATCTCCAGAGCATTTAATCAGAGTTAACCCCAACTCTTGCTGTGTTCTTCTTACAATTAGCTGAGCTACTGTGATAAAGTCAGAGGCCTTTCTCTGCACCAGCTACAGAGGAAATAGAGAGAAAGGAGTCTGAGATACAACTAAAAAGCATTCATAATGACTACTGCTGATCTCCCCCAACCCTGTCTGGTAACAAAGAAACAGCCCCTTCTGGCTTCATGTCAGGCACACTCAGCTTGGCATGGGAAAGGAAAGGTTTGGAGTGATTTGACACAGTCAGGGCAGAGCCGGGTGACGCAGATCTGCTGGGATATGGCTGCGCATTTTCCTATCAGCTGTATCTGTCAGAGCACTTTGAAAAACACTAACATGTAGGAAACACTGAAGCGTCTGCATTCTGTAAATTTCTCTAGCAAATTCCATCAACAATTCTACAACCTAAGCCTTAAAAATTTGTTGCTAGTTAAGAAAAAAAACATTAAGGTGAAAAGATGAAGATAACCGGGGGAGAAAAATCATTTAGAAGATAAATAGAACATTAAACTCATGCCTTTTTTGTGATAGACTTTTACCTGACTCTTGAGTCCTTATGAACTGGAATCAGGCCATGAAAGATAACATTTTCTTTTCCCTTCTGATTTCTCTTTTTCAGTCACTGACCATTCCACCTGCAGAGCTGCTTTTTAGCATTTAGGATGGATCCAGTCCTGAAAGGATTAGGAGCTAATACTTGTCACCTGGCCTGTACAGCTTGTTTCAGGGGTTGCACCGCAGAGCCCATGACTTTGAGCCATAGACGGTGGGATGCACAGCAAACTCAGACAGCAGCAGTCTTACCAGAATCACATTGTCCTTTCTTGGTTGGTGATTAAATTAGAGAATAAACAATTTCTAATACAATTTTCATTGCTTAATCCATGTTATGGGGAATATAAATACTATTTAATTTGCAAATATAGCAACAAGTCCTTAGATACTGGAACAACCTCTAGTTTGGAAAATTAGAGAGTATTGACAAGTACTTGCAAGCAACTGAAACCTGTAATAAAACTCTACTTCACCTGCTTTGTCTTCAAAAGTTTCATGCTTTCCTAAAATCAGAATCAGCAATGAAAGAAAACTAGCTACATTCACTAATTCATTATGGTATCACATATTTCATGAAATAGACCTGAAATTGCTTATTAAAAAAAATATTTTATGAAGCACAGGATAACATTTACGACAAATAAAAATCATAACAACTACATCTATTATGCTTTGCTTTCATCAATAGTCAGACATTGTTTTCTAGATGAGAAAAATAAGACAGAAGTGACTGCTCAGAATCCTCTATCAAGGCTGACACAGCTTCAGAAATGAAATCCAGGTTTCTTGAATCCCAGTCCAGTTTTCTGCCCTTAGTAGTAAATTATGGGCTATTTGAATATTTTAACCACCAGAGGACAGCTACGCCAAATCATTCATACATCTGTGAAATCAAAGGCTCTCTGGAAAACATAATTTACGTTCAGTAGTCTTTGCAGTGTCTGACACTCCAAATGTCTGCAAAATAATTTTTAATAGAACTTGGCAACGAGCTAGAGAAAAACAGCTGATCTCCATAACTATATTACATTGTAACAAAATTTACTACTCATAATAGATCCTCTCATTTATCTTAATACATTCTTGAATATTTCTCTTTTGAGATTTAGGAATCTAGCCAGAGCTTACCTTTTATAGGCCAACTTTTAACTCAATAATAAGTGCAAGAGCAGACCCAACAAATAAAGCATATGTGAAAAAATACACAAAGTAAATTGTACATGGGAAAGGCAAGCCTGCCAGTGACAGTCTGAGGCTGTCACTGAAGAAACTATAATAGCATTTTGAAGATCACGTTATAGAATCATTTCAAATAATCTCTCCCCCTTCTTCATGAAAAAAGCAACTTGTAGGTAGATGTCACCATATTATGAAAGGCTGTAGACTCAATTACTTTACAGAGTAATTACTAGATAATAAAATTATAATCACTGCCTGGACCATTAATCTTTGGTAAAGGTGGCTGAAATAATCTCAGAGGAAACAGGAGATTGTTTAGAGAGTAGATATTAAGCAGCAGTAATTAAGTAACACCTGTGGGAGTTTAAGTTCCAGGAGAAAAAATATGTAACAATTTTATTACACTTTCCAGTTGCTTGTTACCTTACACTTCAGTTTTCTGCAGTAAAAATCCACAACTATTTCATATGCCTAGAAGCCTAAAAACCAACACTGATGCCCTGAGGTAATGTCAGAACCCCTTCACTCATCCTCAGACCAGCTGGCATAGTCTGGTCACATTCATGCTGTTAGACTTGGTCTGGAAGCAGGATGCTCACATCC
Organism: Pavo muticus; assembly: GCA_016647715.1. Taxonomy (NCBI): domain Eukaryota; kingdom Metazoa; phylum Chordata; class Aves; order Galliformes; family Phasianidae; genus Pavo; species Pavo muticus. The sequence goes on from JACDJE010000118.1 coordinate 236,346, forward strand.
AAACTACCATGGTTGGTAGTTTCTCCAATATTAATTCCTAAACTCTCCCAGGAATTACCTGGCAGACTGCTAGCCAACTACATGCGGGACTGTTTGAACAGTTAAGTAGTGTGGACAGCAATTTCTGTACTGTCTCCTGTGTGCTGGCACAGGATGAATCCAATAACAACCTCCTACCAAGACATTTGTCAGATGTAATGGGCATTACAAAGCTGAAAGGACAACACTTGGAGAGGGAAGAGAGGTCCAAAGTTTTTAAGAGGGAAAGCAGTGGGACTAAACAGCATAGTGGATAAACGTAAGCAGAACAGGATGAGCTCTGTCAGACCAAGATGACAGGATGTTGCAATACTCAAGTTAGGAAAGAATGAGGGATGGATCTAACTGAGGGAATGGAACAGTATCTGCATTTTAGAGCCATTAGGCAAAAAGAATCTTTGAAGTTCAGAGCCAGCCTGTGGCTGGGGCTTGGCTGAAGATGATGCAAAGGCGTCCAGGCCTTCATAGTAGATAGGATGGTGGTGCTATTCCTGGCAAGCAGAAAGTACTGGTAATGTTGAAGAGATGGTGCAAAGTAGTTTCTTGCACCACTGAGCTGGATCCCCACAACCTAGAGGCAAGTTATTTGTTTAGCTTTCATATACAAATTGAAATTAATCTACCCAGATTTAGACACCTAAGCGACTGACTAAAGAGCTTCTCAGAGATGAGGAATCCAAGAGCTGGGGAAGAAGCCACCAGGTTAATTTCTCAAGTCATCCAAATTATACATGCCTCAGTCAGAAAGGATCCATAGAGGTCAAAAGAAAAGTAGAAATGTCTGAAGAAGCTGCTTAGACACCTCAGTAGCTTTCATTAAGCTGATTACTGCTTTGTCCTTCTGATGTACTTAGGAGGTAGTGCACTCAAGCTCAGGAAGTCATAGCAAGTGCTAAAGTAATTCAGACTGCTTCCTTGGCAAAGAGAGCATTTGAGGTTAGAGTCCCTAGTTGTCACAGTTCAGCAAGTCCCTATCCACAGGGACTGTCAGGAACACCACTAGTTATCTGAGCAATGGGCTTAGAAGAGTCCCTCCACTCACTCATTATCACTGAAGAGACTGTGGGGGAAGGTAACAATCCCTATTGCAGTAATCTAGGCAGCAGGATAGGTGACCAGAAGAGAGCTTGGGAAACTTAACTATTTTGTCTTGCTTTTGAGAGTAGCTAAACCAGAAAAATAAAATAATTACATAAGTTGAAAAAAGTAGACCTCAGCACTCTTTGACACATGTATGAAGCACAAGCGAATGTATGCACATAAATGACTTTTATGTTGGAATTAGCCCAGAATCCTGAAACTGCATTTTCAGAGTAATCCAACTCTTACTGGCTATATCTAAATCAGTAAATTCAATAGCACCAGCATTGTTGTATTTAATCATAGTCTCTTTAACTGCATAACCGCTGGAAAATTATGAACATTTTTAAACCAGCAGCCAAGTAACACAACTCCTGGGAGGTGATCTGAGATTTGTCATGGGCCAGAGACATTTCCTACGAGACCATCTGGACACAACCACTCTGTTTTGAATGATAAGGCAGTATAACATACCCATTGGTTTCAGAGCCAGACAATGGGTCCTGGGATTGTTCAATATGCTGGTTTACTCACTTGACTGGAATGAATAAAAGTTTTCCTACGAGCAGTTTTGTTGGTAGTTTCTCCAATAGAAGTCTCAAGCGCGTATACTGCATACTAGTGACCAGAAGCACCACCTAGGAATGTGACATGAGCAGTGATAAGTAGTGATATGACATTCAGTTCACCAACAGCTGTCATTTTTCTGTTCTATGAATACTGCAATAAGAATGTAAACATTTGGCAAAGAAAATGTTATGACATTAAACTTCATCTGGCGAAGCACTATACAATTCACATTCTTTCCCAGTATTAGCAGATAATCAAACGGACAGACATTGTGCTGGGAATTTCATTTATCAAGAAGAGTTGCTAGGAAAAGAAATAAGGATAAGAAACTCCTGAAGTCTCTTCCTGATATAGGATGCCAAAAGACGACTGCATGCTCAACAGCTGGATCCTTTAAGGCTGGTTATTATCTTTTCTGTCAGCATGGAGGTACAGCTCTTATGCTCTACTGAACTAGAAGTGATAAGGGGGCTCAGTAATATTTGCTTTTAATAGCTGTCCACTTATCTTGATGCAGTTGTTCACCAGCAATATCTGCAAGTAATAACAGGAGTAGCTATCTGATGCTATCACAACTAAATAAACGAATCTAGAAGTACTTAACAATGGTGATAATATGGTTGAGGCTGAAAGCTGTTGTGGTGCATACGCACAAACAACACTTACCAGGTTGTTCCTGCTTGTCACATCTTTAAACCTCAAAGGGCTCTGCTTTTCAGTAGCTATTTTCCATGCTGTTCAGCATGAATTGCTCTGCTCTAGAGGAAGAAACAGACACTGTGCTTTCATGGGCAACTCCGTGCTGCTCTGAAGCATTTCACAGTCTCTCCATATCTCCTGAGAGGAAAAGAGATCTGCTTGTTTTTTTTCTCTCTTGAGATATATAATCCAACTTGATGGGCAGACATCCAAATCTCATTGATTGTACTGTTTCTTTGAGCTTATCAATACCTGCAGCTATGAAATTAAAGGTTGGTCTGAGCTTCTTTTTGGAAGCTAGGTAAAAATAGATATAACCTGAATTTTACAATAAATAATGTACCCTTCATTACCCTTTAGGAAAATGGGTGACTTTGATCCAAAAACCTCATATGTATTGTATGCTTCGGTCTAGAAAAAACACTTATTTAGACAGAATTACAAAATAGTGGTAATACAGCTGCTTGCAGATAGCCAAAGAGGGATGCTTATGGCTCCATTTATAATACGTATTATTTATTGTCCCTATAAAAAGTTCTTATACCATTACCTTGTCCAGTATTTCTCAAGGACCAACATAACTATAAATATTTGCTGCACTTTGATGTATTTCTCCAAATGAAAACACTACATTTCTCTCAGCATCCTTATGCTCCCTTTGGGTTGTGCCTTCCCATCCCTTGATTCCCCATTGTGTCTGCACAGGATTGTATGTGGGATTATTTAGTCACTAAAGAATGTTTCAGAGACATAGAAATAAGGGAGGGTATTAAAGGGAAGATAGAGTTGAACCAGAAGACAGACTAATGTTTAGAGCGCAAGGAGTTCCCGCACACGTGAGGAACAGGCAGTGAAAAAAGTCCTACATTCTTATTAAGAGATTAGCTGGGATTCAATCACAGGAAGCTATCTACCAAAAGATTCTACTGGCTTTAGGACAGCTATTTAAGAATCTTTGTATTTAACTACTACTACTACTAATACAACCTAATCATTCTTAGTACCACGTCATGAATTAACAAGTAGCTAAATGCCCTCTTATGTTTCCAAAGACAACTCCCTTCTTCAATAAAAATATTTTCTGACATAGGAGGACATTCCAGTCCTCTGTCCTTTTTCTATCTTTCATGTGGACAGCATGCAAAATAGTATGAATATTCAGAGTTAAAATACGCTGATCCAGATTCTGTACAGAATGACATTCTCTAAAAGCATGTTGGCAAGGGAGAAGATAGGGTATATAACTACTCACCAGCTAGAAGAGTTTTTCTTACTGTCTGCATTCAAAGCATAGTTTATAACAAGGAAATTTATGTCTACTAATTGCATGTCTGTTCACAGCTCAAGGGTAGCACACTATTAGCCACAGAGTAACAGCCAGAGCTTTCCACACATGAAGAAACTTCCTTGCTTAGGAAGTAGAATCCAAGTAACAGTATCACAGCAGACCGACAAATTCATCCCAAGGTACCAGAAAACACAAGTAATAAGAGAGAGAGAAGTACACAGTTTCTATGTTAAGATAGTTTAATCTCCTATGTGACTCACTACTGCCTTCGCAAGTTTGTCCTATTTGTTTCTGGTTATTTCTATTCATGACCATAAATAAGAAAAGCATGAAAATTACCTGGGAAGATAGATCTGCAAAAGGCCAAGTGAGTCATTATGCTTAATCCGTCATGACCACAAGAAATGTTATTAAATAACTTATGGGTTCACAGTGAAAATCTATGCCCCTCACTTACATATAAGAAACATGATATTCTTCATCAACAGCATGTGGGTCAAACCTTCAGTAACTGCAATATGTGAAAGGCAGGGAGATTCAGAGACTTGGAATCTGGGCTGCTGTCATCTGTAGAGATGAGCCATCATCTCCTTCCAGTACCACACCTTTCCCAGGCAGGAAGAATAAAGAAACAAACAAATGTGATGGAAGAAAAGTTGCATTCCTGTGGGCAAATAATTACTGCTGCCACTATTAGAGAGCAGGAATCATAGCAGCTTAAGCAGAGACAAGCATTTCAGCATTACTGACTGTGCTGCATCTAGTATAAGCTATAGTCATTATTATCTAATCATATCCAGCTTAAGATAGACGTTTCTTTGCTTGCTTATATTTTAAAAAAGGCTGAAAAAATCCTTCAGCAACATTACTTAGTGCTGAAGCACCCAGTTTCTCTTTTCCTTGCTATCAACCTTATACCACACAAACTCGAAGTACTGATCAGAAGCAGGGTCCTGATCTGGATCTAGGCTTGAACATACAAGTGACTACAAGAGTTCAAACATAACTCTAAAGTTCAGATTCAGACCTGAAGGTGAGTCTCTGGGGACACAGTTTGATATGAATGTAAAAGGAAGATGCCTGAACTTCTCATTTACTGTCTGGCAGCTATCTCCTGGGTTTTTCTTCAGCTGCTGAAGACACTAAGGTACTCCAGGAGACTACTGAATGTATCCAGGGATTCTGCTTTGAATTTCTCCTTACTATCTTGGAGTATTTGGAGAAATCGTCATGCTAAAGTGACAGACAACATTTGAGTGAAAAATCAAAGTAATCCACTGAAGTCTGAAGATCTCCTGTTGTACTACAGCCTTGTACAACTGGAGTGCCTCATCTTCCAACAGCCTCATCTTCCAATGGCTTATGCAATTCCATAAGCTCCAAGATTTACACCAGGAGTAGCCCAGTAGCTCTGGATCTACACTTATAATGCATGCTACTCAAAACATTAAAAACAAAGAAGTCATGACTCTAATTTTCTGCATACAATCTGTGAGTATGCAGATGTGCATTTCGGAATGCACGAATTGAAGTGGGGGCCACACATACACAGTTAATGACTTATAATTCCAATCTGTATTCATTTTGCAGTCACCACCAGAAGTGAAGAGGATTACAGATGGGGTGGCACCTGTTTGCTGATTTCATATTACAGAATATAATAAAACCATGCACTAGAGTCCTAATGCATCCCTATTCATACAGAACACTCATTAGCTTGTGCAAAATCCCCTGAAAGACATGCAAATATAGTAAGTAATGTGATGACACTGCTACCTCAGAAGCAATAAATTACTAATTTACTCAGATCACCATACCAAGCTCTTTTATCTCGTTTTCTAGAGAAAATAGTAAAAAAACCCAAGGTCTGATGTTCAAAAACAAACAAAAAAACACAACTATCTCTGTAAAAGAAACACCTCTGCAGGAACAAGCAGTAATCGTAGCTAATTTTGAGAGCCTTTTCCTCTTCTTTCACATGTGCCAGTTTACCTCCTGGCTGCTGTGAGAGTCCCTAGGGTGTTGTAGAGACACATTCTCAAACACATAAACTGCTTTTTCTTTCAGCTCAACAGTTTTTGACTTGCTCATACAGAATATTATTCAGTTTAGAAAAGAGGGGAAAAAAGAAAGATGCTTAGAAGACTTCGAGGAAGAAAAAGAGAACACAAAGAAAAAGACCTAATTCTAAACTTTTGGGAGTTAAGGAGGGGGAATAAAAACAAAAGCAACAACAAAAACAGAACAACAAAACAATGCAGTTCTTCTGAATTAAGGATGTCTCTTTTTTGCCCAAGCACACCACCTGCTGGGTGTATATCCTCAGGCACGTTGTGGTGGCAATATGGAGGCAACTCATACCAGCTAAGACCAGCTAAGATCGTTGTACACTCTTTCTGACTTGAGGCAAAGCCGAGAGTTCCTGTCTCAATAGGTTTTTTGAAGGTTTTGAAGTTCTGGATGCTTCAGGGGTAAATTCAACCCAAGCTAAAACAGAGTGGGTACCAAACCAGAAGGCTGCAACTGCATTGTTTCATTTCATGCACAGATTTTGTTATATGTCTCTCAAGGACATTTGCCACTGGTCAGTTTAGTCTAATATGCCCATACACATAGAACACGTGTATCTTGCTCTGAAAGTAACACCTACTATTTATTTCCATGGAAAATACAACAGATACAAAGAGCACAATAGCAATATTTGATATAACAAATTCTCAGCTACACAGAATCACAGGATCTTAGGGGTTTGAAGTGACCTCTAGAGATCACACAGTACAACCCTCCTACTAAAGCAGGATCCCTAGAGTAGGTTGTACAGGAAAGCATCCAGATGAGTCTTGAATATCTCCAGAAAAAGAGACTCCACAACTGCTCTGGGAAGCCTGTTCCAATGCTCTGTCACTCTCACAGTAAAGAACTTCTTGTGTTTGTATGGAACTTCCTATGTTCCAGTTTTTGTCTGTTGCCCCTTTTTATATTGCTGCATGCCACTGAAAAGAGTCTGCCTCCAACTTGACTCCCACAATTTAGATAAACAGTGTGGAGGAGGTACCTTCTCAGCCTTTTCTTCTCCAGGTTGGACAGTCCCAGGTCTCTCAGCCTTCCTTCATATAGGAGATATTCAAGATCCCTCTTCATCTTTGTGGTTCTCCACTAGACTATCTTTAGAAGTTCTCTGTCTCTTTCAAACTGAAGGAACTGGACATAATATTTCAGATACGGCCTCACCAGGGCAGAGTAGAGGGAAAGGATAACCTCCCTTGACCTACTGGCCACATTCCTTTTAATGCACCCCAGGATCCCATTGGTTTTCTTGACCACAGGTGCATGCTTCTGACTCATGGCCAAACTGTTATCCACCAGGACCCCCAGATCCTCCTCCTCAGAACTCCTTTTGAGCAGGTCAGGTCCTAACCTGTACTAACATGTTTGGTTATTCCTTCCCAGGAGCAGGACTCTACACTTGCTCTGGTTGAAGTTCATCAGGTTCCTCTCCACCCAACTCCCCAGACTGTCCAAGTCTCAGTGAATGGCAGCACAGATTTCTGGTGTCAGCCACTCCAAGCTTTGTACCATCAGTAAGCTTGCTGATGGTGGATTCTATCCCTTCATCTAGATCACTGATACTGAATGAGACTGGACTCAGCACTGACTCCTGGGGAACACCACTAGTTACAAGCCTCCAGCTAGACTCTGTGCCACTGACCATGACCCTCTGAGATTTGGAGTCCAACTTAACTTGAAGCACACAGATTACAAGAACTAATGGTGTAACACACAGGTCAGACCCTAACAATCTTTCCTGAAATACAGCTAGGCCAGATATCAGATCCACACCCATTGTCTTTTAAATTTGTAAACTGAAACTGTATAAAGAAATAGTACTTCCATAAAAGGTAGTAGAAGACAATAATAGAAGAAAATTACTGCTGATGACAAATAAGGATAAATACTACTAGAAAAAAAAGAAAAGTGGTGGAAGTTGTTGTTTTGTGTAGGGGAGGTTATCCTAGGTGGAATAAGCAATATGACAAAAGATGTAAGACTAGGAGGAGATTATATGGACTGATTCATGTGAAACACATCAGACAAATGGTTTGTTCAATATATCACAGTGAATCAGACCATAATGAGAAGTGTTCAAGAAGCAATAAAGGGCTGCAGTAACTGAAAGTGAAGGATGAGAAAGGGCAGAGACTTGACAGTATAGGTGCTGGCAGCCAGCAGATTGAGTGTTGCTGATGGAGAAGGCACACACAAGCAGGGCAGTTGATTAGCATTATGAATACATGCAAGGATAAAATCTTCAGATTTTTCTTTGCATTCTTTTAGATTATTTCTTTGCAATATTTGTATTTTTTTCTTTTACAGAACTTTTGAGACTTCATCTTAGTGGTTATGGGTTAGTTATTCCTCCTGTAATACATCTCCAAACCTGTTTAATTTGACTTCACCTGTTTTGCATGTTGCATACTAAAAATGAGACATGACAGAAGAGATGCTGCCTTTAAAAGGAAAGTAGAAACCAGAAAGAAAGAGAAGATAACTCAAATAGAAAAGAGAGGCTATTAGTGTCATCGTCAACAGAGAGAAAGAAAGACATAGAAAGTTTCTGTTTTATAATGTTTGCATTTTCTAAAGTATTTTCAAATAAACTGTACCCAAGCTTTGGTGAGAAGCTCATATTTAAAAAGCCACTTCATCTCATCTAGTAAAAAAAATGTCCAGAGGGCAGCATAAATCCTGTGAAATATAAAGCCAAATCATTCAGTTCCCTAATAAAAGAGAACAGTTCTCAGATTCTCCCAGAAGTGAGATCAGTCTAGCTTTAGTTATTTCAGTAGTCCAAATCTGAAAGCAGGATAAAAATGCACTAGTAGAGATATTAAGGAAGTTAACTCTAGCTAGAATCCTGTGAACATAAATATTTTGTTTCCTTTATATTCCTGACCACTGCACTTAAAACTCACATGCAAAGATTATTCTAATTTCTTACGTTAAATTTGCAGTTTTATTTTAATTTCACAAATAGCCAAATTGTGCTTATCTTGTTTTAGAGGGTAGACTCAAAAAGAGAGGAAAAGACTTGTGTATTACTTTTCACAGCCCCATTATCTTTGTCTAATGTAGAATACTCTTTCCCTCATATCCTCTGAAATTCCTGAATTTCAGAATTCTCTTGCTTTCAGTTAATACTTTTGTTCCCACATTAAACATACTGCTAGTTGAACTGAAACAGATTTTCAGCAGTGATGTAATTAGCCATTCATAAATAAATTTAGTGGCAGTATTTTTCTTAATTTAATCTTCTTGCCCACATCAAAATTGTTTTGCTAAGTATGGTCAAATATAAACTAAATTAGCTAATCAAAATGAAAGAAGGAAAATAAAATATTTACCTACTTGGCATATGTTAATAGATTCATACTTACCTGAAAGCAAGCTCACAGATACCTGAAAAAAAACATTAATATTAATGATAAATCTTGACTTCATCTACTTTTCAAGAGTGATATTTCTTTAGGAAAAAATAGTTACACATTGCATATTGCCTTAATGAGGTAGTAAGGGAGCTTAATGCAGTACAAGGAGTATGACTAATTACAGGGTACAGAGTTAACAAATCTAGACTGTGGAAGATATAACAGAAAATCTTTTCACTAACAAGAATCAGTAAGCTGTCACAGCCTTTCCTATAGGATGCTTGAAAACTTCATATTAAACAGGAAAAAAATATTACCAGGTAAAGAAGGATCCAGGCCTGGAAGAACAAGGAATGCTTTCTGTCCATCAGTCAAAACAAAACAAAAAAAATAGTATGTTGCATCATGTATTTTCCAGATAATTGATTCTTTCAATTTAATCATGTTAACGAAAGTTGTGAGCACCATTTTCTACCTGCTCTTTTTTCACTTGATATCAAAGACACCAAATCCACAGTTAATCCATGCAATTATCAACACTTACAGAGTAAGCACACTGTTTTAAATCTCCTAAATTATGCTATAAATAACAGAGCTAATCTTAAGGATTTCTTCCCTTAGGCAAATAAATGTGTACATTGTATCTAAAGAACTCATACTTCATGAAAATTATTTATTGCCTTTGACAAGTCTGTAGCATTTGACTCCAGTGCCTACCTTTATTTTATTAGCATGCCAAAGTTTACCACATTTATAATATTTTTTACCCTTAGAAAATACATGAAATATGAGATAAGTGACATACAATCAAAAACTATCTTAAGGAAAAGGTGAAAACTGAAGGAAGAAAATACAAATCAGCATTTCCAGTGGGAAAAAGAAAGGACCCTGTTCTGTACATCAGCATCTAAAAAAGAAGCCCATTTGCCAATACCCTCCCCCAAACAATACTCAATTCAAGCAGATATCAATACATTAATATATAATATATTTCCAGTTGGCCATGCAGGAAATTCTTATTGTTTTTGAATATAAAGAAGGTTATTTGAGAGGCAAAAAATGAAAAACAAATATTTTTGGAGCATTTATTTTTGCCACTTTGCCAAGAACCATATTTGCACTTTTCTATTTGAAGTTTCTAAGGAAATATGGAACATTAACCATTCTCTCTGGAGACTCCTCTGAATATAACAGCTGCCAGGCAGCTTATGCCATAGAAATTTTCCAGTTAGCATACATCTTATATTTACAATGTCACTTCTATTTGACACATCTAGTCAATGTCACAAGATGTCTCTTTTCAACATAACTTGAGAAACAACCATCTGTGATGCCATATGTAAAAATGTCTATAAAATAGCCAAACTTCATTAATCAATATTGAAAAGAATGTCATGATATGTGCATACATTTATCAACAAAGGGAACAAGACACAAACTAGAACAGTTTGAAGAAGCTGGTGTAAGTGTTCAAGATTTCAGAGTAAGTTATGTTATGGTACTACATCAAACAGGCCAGAGATTACTTCCATGCAACCATCACCTTGGTACACCAGTGTAAGTGTATTTTGGTCTGCTCCCATACAATCCTGTGAATATGAAATGAGTTATAAAAAAGGAAGCTCTACCTTTCTGCCTGCTATATGATTTGTATTACTCTCACAAACCCTTCATATCCGAACAAAGTTTGTCAAATGTACTCTAGAGACTTCTTTTTAATCTTTGGTGAATTCTTTCTTGACCATGAGAGGCTTTAGCAGCTTTGGTTGTCTCATGGCTAATGGTAAGATTTCAGTACTCTTGCAGAAATAAAGTACAATCTGTTCTTTTGAAATGGATTTTATTTATAATGAGGAAAGACATACCAATCTGTTGATGACAGTTTATCCTCCACTAAGGGCAAAATTTAGCATGATGATTGCTTACATGAAACACTGACCTCTTCAGAGGTATAATTATTATTGTTTATCTATTCTGTTGTTGAGAACACAAAAATAAACTCTAGTTTAGGATATCCATCTCTGGTCAGTAATTGATTCCTTTCATTAATCTTCCGTTTGTATTTTAGAACAGTGAGGCACAGCCTTCTAGGTATTACTTCACAGGAAGAAGTGGGAGAAAGAAATAACTCCAACATATTTAGTATTGAATCATACTGAACTATTCCCTCCAGTATTGAAGTGTTCAGGTGTATGAGCGATATTGTTATTTCTCTAGCAGATCTATTAAATGGCCTGCAGCATCTCTAAGCATTGGCAGTTTCCCATCAGGAGACAAGGCAGCCCAATGATGCAGCATTGCCAGTGCCAGCTACTGGCCTCAGGCATGTATTGAGTTTGTAAAGCCTCTGTTCCAAGGATTGTCAGCTTACTCTGCACCTGTCAGGGCCTCTCTGTAGCTTTGCTGTTAGTTGGTTTAGCTGTAAAAGCAGTTCTTCACATGAAAAATTGACCATGAATAACTCATTTTTTAAATTTTTTTAAATTTTCGTAGAGTAGAATCATAGAATGAGGAGCACAGGGACAGGATGGTGGGATACAGGGCACAGGCTAGCACTAAGGGGGCAAAACTACAAACTCATTAGTGGCCAGCTGATAAAATATAGACCTATAGACCAAGAAAAACAATTGTAGAAGCAACAAAGAACAAAATATGAATAACTTCCATAAAAATCAACTTTTATAGTAAAATTCAAACAGCGTAACCTTACAGAACAATGAGAAAAGAAGCTGTAAATGTACATTATCAAATATATAAAATGACCCTGAGCAGGCTACAGAGGGAGGAAGAGGAAAACACTATTTTACTTGAAGCAATGGGCTCAGGATGTCAGTGACTTATTCTCCATTTTACACCCTGCCAGTAGCCTTGGAATACAGAGGGGTAGTGGAAAAGTGACCATAACACCAGGAAAAGGGCTAGATACAAGAAAATACGTGCACAAAAATTTAAACTTTATTCTTACTATAATCTTTTCCATGCAGTAACATTTTTATTTTGCTTAGATCTGTATTAATAATTATTTTATTCATATATTAAGGTTTAAATTATAATACTATCATCCTTAACTTTACATCTAAGATGGTTTTCTTTTTTTATTCTAGAAAAATCCTGCATGTAAAACTAACTTAAAGTGAATTTTCAACTCAAATATACATTAACTACAATGTAACAACACATACTCTTACATTTCTTGACTTGTGTAACCTGTTATGTTTAATGCATTAAAATGGCTGTTTTTAACACAAAGATCAGTCTGAACTGCAAGCTTATTTCCAGGTTATTCCAGCCTAATCAGATGGATAGAAGCTGAAATGTGGATCCAAGTCACCTGGCTCCAAGAAATGCACTGTCATCTGACTCAGTCAAATCTGAACTTCACAGCTGAACCCTTCACTCCAGCTACTCAAAGTAATCATTTCTGAGCTTCTGGATACCCACAGCAATATTGATGAGTATATCCTACATTTAAAAAAAAAGACTAATCACTTGATGAATCAGAAAAAAATTTTATATTTAAGCAGTGCAATGGCATAAAAGCAATATGGTCTTCAAACTTACATTTTCTAATGTTCTGTGCATTGGTAGGTATTAAGTAATCTTAGGTAAAAATCAATCATCTCTCTAGCAGACCAGCCTTCCTCAGAAGAGGAACATAAGCTGTGAACATTTCCCCACCACTTTTTCCAATCTCCTTTGGATAAATCCTGAACTTTGTTTGCATACTAGAAATGAATTGAAGGCAAATCCCTTCCTCCTATAAAAAAATGTTTATCTCCTGAGGAAAAAAAAAAAAAAAAAAAAATCAGTATACAACCAATTACAAAGGTTAGTGTTAGTTCCTATCTGTTACATGAAATGACTCCTTACAGAAAAAATTGACAAGCACACAGCATTCAGGATCAATGCAATCTTTCCTTTTCCTCTACCTTTAATTCCTGAGAGTGCCTAACAAGGACAGATGCCCATAGAAATTGGTTAGTAAAACAACAGACAGAACACAACTGCATCCTTTCTTAACAATAATCTTTATAAAAATAAATCTTTCATCAGGGAAATTATAAACACAAGTCCTCTTATTGCAGAGGAAAACTTCAAGGTCTCCTATTCCAGAAGACATCACATTCATTCATCCTTCAAGCTATGGCATCTAGGATTTGTCCTACAACCTGAACTTCAGCCAGTAAACTGGACATTAAAAATGCCAGCCTGGAAGAAAATTAAACTCCAAAAATTCTCTTCCCTGAAGACCTTGGTATCTTGCACCATTGCAGCCTCCAGATTCTATACAGCATAAGAATAACTACAAATTATGCCACCTACCAGCTATGACACACCATAGTCGAAAACTTTATCAAGACACAACATGAACAGTTACCTGCTGCCAGTGTACCCAGTCAAGGGCAACATACCCCACGCACCTGGAATCCACACAGGCAGCCACCACACCTCTGATCCTAGATGGGAGCAGAGAGCCCCTTCTTATCCTGTCTTTCAAGCTGCATAAGTATCTTTTGTTACAAAGGAAGACATCATGCCCCACCAGCTATCTCTGAACACCTACCAGTTCCAAAAAAAAGAATTAAATATAACCACTAGGCTGGCACAATATTTATCTAATTATAGTATACCTATCTATTTATCTAATTATAGCATAAATTTCACTGCAGGCTCTTTTGTTTGAGAGTAAGAACAAATACTTGGGCTGTAGGGCCTGTTCAGAAGTGCATTCCAAGTAAGAGTCAAACATTTGGTTACTTGAGAGTTTTCAGTAATTAAAAGCTTAAATAAGAATAATAATTACATTGTTAAGAGTACTAGCATCTCAACAGCAATAAGAGTGAACAACGAAGTTCTAATGAAACACAGGGCATAAAGACAGTCCTTATAAAGCAATAAAGAATACAGTTGTCTCAATTTCTTCTGCTGAGCTATAGCCATTTACACCAGCATGAGGGAGCCTTTAAATTTATCTAGCCCAACTGCCTTGCAATGAACAGGGAATTATATTGCCAGCACAGGTTGCTCAGAGCCCTGTCCAGCCTGACACTGACTGTCTCCAGGGACAGGGCAACCACTACCTCCCTGGGCAACCTGCACCAGGGCCTCAACACACTTTAGTAAAAATCTTCTTCCTTATTCCAATATAGATCTTTCATTCTTTAGGTTGAAACTGTTTCACCTTGTCTTGTTACCACAGACCCTGCTAAAGTGCCTGTCCCCTTCTTTCTTAAAGTCCCCCTTCAGATACTGACAGGATGAAATCTGGTGTCCCCAAAGCCATCTCTTCTCCAGGATGAACGGCCCCAGCTCTCTGTCTGTCCTCAAAGGGGAGGTTTTCCATCCCCTAGGTCATTTTTGTGGCCTTCCTCTGGATGGCCTCTAACAGGCCTACATCTCTCCTGTATTGATGACTCCATATTTGGATGCAATAAACTAAATTACCAGCTCTTAATTTCTTAAGGGCTTCCGGATTTTCATGCAGATCGTAAGTATTGAGTGTTGTAGAAGTCAAAGCTACTTGGTTTGATTTCTGATCCTACTTGTTTTCAGGCCTTGTGCATACTGATCCTTAATTCAATAATACATCCACTGTCAGTCAGAGATTCTGGTATATGAGACAAAAACGCCCACTCATTATAACTACACTGGTGATGTCACTGTACATAGACTTTTGAAGAGAAATAGCTTAGAAGCAGTGAACATTTTAGAGCAAATGAGGACTATAGACGAGTGGAGTTTTGTGCACATGGGAAAGCAGTGTCTTTAACAGTGTAAATAGAAAGATAAGTACACTGGACAGGCTTGATAAGATCAACAAATGTATTTTTATATCTAACAAAGCAGCTAAATCAGATATGTGAATTATGTTTTAATTAGTTCCTCAGCACTAGTTTCTTAATCCATTACTTTAAATGTATAGATAATTCTGAATGTGAGGGTTTATTGTATATAGCTTTTGACATCCTTCTAACACTTCATGATTCATTTTCTTGTTATATCTAGAATCACTGCAATATAAACAATCCTTTTATGTTTACCCAACAAGATTCCCAAGACACTTCTTATAGATGGGGATTCTGCTTATACAGATGCTGAAAACACAGGAAATTAGATAATCCCTAAATCTACAAAATGATCATCATTTAACTGTGTCTGAATAGTCAGTATTTTTTAAGAGTAAAATAAAATTCACGAAAGACATTTGTAGTCAGAAGTTTCTAACTGCTAACTTGAATGTCTTCTCTGTTCTGACAGTCTTCATCACCAAATGAGCATGCCTTAAAAATCGTGCAAAGGGTGTCCATGACAAGGATTAAATATGCCCAGCCAAAGCCACTGGAGTTAATTTGAAAATCTTACAAGACAGACACTTCAATCCCATGAGGAGTAAAAAGTGATAATATACTGATCTGAGGTCCACATTTTAGGGCAAAAATTGAAGTTTTAGTTATAAAACAATTATTTTTCTTGGCAGGGCAGTGTCTCAAGTCTTCCGCACCATATCTGCCTCTCAATCAATGGGAAGAAAATAAAACTCATGTACCATGCTAAAACATTTCATTTCAAGCTGACTGGTGAATAACTAGCAGAATACATATATAAACCAGACTAAATGGACGCTACCATTATCATGGTATTAACTATTTCACAATCCAATTTATTTATACTGAATGAAAATTTATCAATAATCATGAGTTGATTAGCACATGAAAATGGTAAGCAATGAGTTTACAAAACCAAACAGTTTCTAAGATTTTCAAATTGCAGTCTCCGGCCTAGATGAAATTAATTTTACCAGGGGAGAGCTGCTGATGACATATCTATAAATAACAATTACAAGTTTAAACAAATAAGGGGTTTTCCCCAAGTACAAATTTTCAAAAAAATTCAAGTGTCAAATATAGAAAGCCTGATTATGATCACTACCTTACTATTCTGTCATACACCTAGTATTTTGTGATATTTGTATGAATCAGACATCTTAATTAACCTTTTTCTGGTTTCTCTGGTACAAGGTGAACTTCAGGGATTATAAAACAGAAACAAGGTGCACAACAGCACAGAAATATTCTGGTGACTATTTAAGAGGTTGCAGAATATGGCCTAATGCTGTTCCCAGAAATATAAATTTATAAGGTCTGTGTCTCTGACAGGAACCAGCAGAGAACCATCCAAACTTTCCTTGTCCCACAACACATAGAAAAGGAAAATAATGGTTTAGTCTCTAAATAGATCAGTATTTACTAGCAAGAGACTTCTTGGCATGTAGAACAACACTCAGTTCCCATCACTGTTATTTCCCTATCTCTCAATCTGCAGAAGACCTAGCGCACAATAGAGGTATTTGATCACATACCACATTTCACATTTTCTTTCCTGGACAATGTTATTTTTGTTACTTTGTTGTTTTCTTAGTTCATGGAGAGGTATCTTTACACATTATGAAAAATAAAAGAACATTCTGAAATTCAGTCAAGGGCAAGTTGTGGTGCTTTTATCAGGCTCTCTAAAGAGCTTGGTGTTGGGTATCAAAAAGCACTGAGAACGTAAATTTTTATACAATCTAAAAGTGAATATTTTTAACTTAACCTTATAAGCAAAGCCTTTGTTTTAACCTAAAAAAAAATACTAAATTAATTTCAAAATGTAATGTCCATTTCAAATCAAGTATTTGAAAACTTAGCTTGAGAACTGAAAAAATTAATCCAGTTTTTTTCCTTACTGCCTTCCCCAAAAATTTGATGAAGTGAACCCTAGATCACTAAAACCAAGTACTCATTTCTTTATTAGTAAAGTGCCACCTTCACTTACTACTGTTGCCATTTTTCTAGGGAATCTGGTTTTAAATGTCACATAAGTAGCTCTGCTGAATGCCAGGTTCTGTGATGTGGGCTGAGCAGATGAGAATCTTCCCTCACACAGACAGAGGTGTCAGTGTCTTATATGCCTGTTTTCATCTGAACCTCCTCATTCTCTGACTCTCTTGAGCCTTATTAGCAGAACTTTCAGATCAGTTTCAGTACTACCTGCCAGCAAAGCCTCTGCTTTCTTCCTCATTCAGTCTGTCGAAAATGAGGAGGCAACACTAAGAATTTCAAGGTTGATTTGAATATTCAAATCCATAGTTCTTGGAGAAGCTTAAAAGAAGGCAAAAAAATTTACCATGTCTGCTTCATATTTATCATTAAAAACAGTGGGGCAAATCTCAGGAGAATAACGTGGAAAAAAGCAGAATTAATCTGACTTAAACAAGGGAGAAGCCTTAAATAAGAAGAGAAGAAAAAAGCAGTGCCATGCTCTGAACAGAGTTACTAAAGAGGATATTTTTTTCCTATTTATTCAAAACTAAAGATTTTATGCAGATATTAACTCTTCTGCAGATAAATAATTGGCTTAATTTTTCACAGCTCTTTTTCTAGGACCTTTAGTAAGCTCTCAAATTAAAGTTTCATTGTCACACAACCACTACACCTTCCATACCAAATGCCTACACAGATCTTTTCTTTCTAGTCATTACTCATTCCAGTAAATCATATGAAAAGTATAACATCACCATCTAGTTTAAATTCTCCAGCAGTGAAAGCTGGAAAACACAATTGCTGAAGTGAATGCTCCACACAAGAGTAAGGGCTGTCATGGAGCATGAATGCTGATAAGTACAGTGGGTGGAAGGGAACATTGGCTGGGGCTTTTCATTGCCTGGAGCCTGCTGTGAGAAGGTTTGGAGGTCATCCCTGCCCAATTAAATGCCCAAACTGAACTGTCGAGGAGGCAAAGAAAGATTATCCCAGTTATTTATCTTACAGTAATAGAGGAATAGACATGTGAACTTAATTGATTTAACTTTAAAACCAACCCATCTAGTTTTGTATCTAGTATTTCCATATCAGTTGCTCCTGGCACACTATCCAAAACAAAGATGACTGGAAAAAACATTATGTGCAAACTGTCTGAAAGTTTATAAATGCTGATAGGTTTGAGAGAAAGAAGCAGCCAAAAAAGTCTTGATAATCACCAACCAGGTAAAGAGGTGTTATCATTAGCAAGTCTTGCAGCTCAGTAAGGATAGCTTTTGAGGTAAATGGAAGATAGCAGCAAATTTTTAAGAGCCTATTGTCCATTCTTCACACATTCTGGGGCGAGGGGGATTACTTAGGATTGGATTTAGTCTGCTAGCTGAATGTCCATTAATGGAGAACTTCAGCCTCGCCAAGAAAAAACTCTTTTGCAGACTTTGAAGCCATCCTATGATGTGAGTTAAAATGCAGTAAATAGGAGGAAAATTTAGAACTTGCTCCAAAACACATTGTTCATATGTAACCAAAACTATCCTGATTTCTGCTACAAAATAAAATTGGATGTGAATCACCAAAAAAGCACTCAGCTTCAGCCTCCTCTTACCTCACCTCATGACAGGAGATCACGATCAAACTTCAGCCTTAGCCTAGCTCAGAAGTAAAAGCAAGTGTTGCTGGTATATTAGCATCCAATCAGGCCTCTTTTAACCTGATAGCTTCCTCCTAAAGATATTTTAATCACTTTCCCATAAAACAGTAGCTTTCTAGAAGCCACAATGTGATAGAAAGCACAGCAGTAAGAGCAGAGCAGCAAAGCCTCAGGGTGCAGAAAGCAAGGATTTGCTCAAATACAACAGCTGTGGGCACAGAAAAAAAAAAAGAAAAAACCACTTACCTTCAGAAGGTTACAGGTACAGAGGGATCTCCAACAAGATACCCTCTCCTCTATTGCCAACCCTTAAATGAGGTCTGGGAAGATGTCCATCCTGGTTCCACCTCTTCTAGTCATTCAGGTAAATTGTATGCACCTGAGCTCCCCTGGGCTAGCCCTGCCTTCCTACCAGGTGCTCAATCACTAGTTCAGGACATGACATAGCATTTCTGCTACAGAAGTATTCTCTTTCTAGAAGTATTTAGAAGTATATCACCAGAGGTTGTCACTTGAAAACTGAAAAACACATTGGAAACACAAGATCATCATTAAACATTTAAATGATTTATGTTATGAGTGGCAATCCAATAGTGTATTCTTTCATAGATCTAGAAAAATTCAATGTACCGTGTCCTTCTTGCAGGGATAGCTGATACTACAACGCTTCAAAAAAAAATACCAGGATATTACTAGTCCCTGTTTACAATTCTTTCTTTTGAGAAGTGCTGATAGCTGGTCTAAACCAGTAACAATAAATGCACTATGTAACAATAAATAATCTATGTATTATGTTCCCTAGGACCAGGCCCAAGAAACCAAGGAGAACACTACAGTATTACAGCTGCCTCTTGAAGTAAACTTGATTTTTTTTGCTGGTACTTTACTAATTTATGGTAAAAATACAGTTAGGTGGCTGTGACATCACCTTAGACCAAGTCCTTTTGCTGGCAACTGTTACCTGCAAGGCTTGTGAAGTCCTCAAGTAAATTCTCAAGCTGCAGGCCTTTGTGATTAAACATGGGAAGGAATACTGACATACCTTTCCTGAAAGAATGCTGTGTGGTAAACCAGCAGGCATCCCTTATAGTGACTGCAAAATCTTACAGGCAAGAATTTGCTTATAGCAGAAGATATTTTGCAGATTGTAACAGCTTTGAATCTGTTCCATCTGTGTTTCAGTGCATGAGTTCCATTACTTTGATACCCTATGGTAAAATGGTGAGATAAAATGCAAGTTACAGAGTAAAGACATCAAAGAGGATGAATCATTCTTTGACCTGTGATGTTTTTTTCCATAACCTATATTGCTAATAAATGACTGCATTATCTCTCAGACAGTACACTATGGCAAAAAAGAAAAATTGTTTTTCTCCATAAATCTGATCATGCATACTTTGCAGTAACTTAGGGTATCAAACAATTATTTCAATAAGAAAACATTAATGTTTTTGCAAACAAATCTTTGGAGATTCCCTTCTTCAAGTTAGGATACCAAACTGACCTGGATAAAATGATCAACATAGAAATTTGAATCGATTTTGATTGGGGTTGGACTCGATGATCTCTGGAGGTCCCTTCCAACCCCTACGATTCTGTGATTCTGTGATTCTGTGATTTATTTGGTTTATTTCAGCAACTGAAACTTAGTCATTTTACATTGCTAACTTCAGTTTCAGGCCTCAGTAAAACTTCAGGAGAAGTGTGCAGAAAAAATCACTGCTATTGCTAAAGAAGAAAAAGAGCCCAGTCAGAAAAACATTGAAAGATAGATGATGTCCAAGCTAAGGGCCATAAGAATCATAACAGTTACTGAGCACGGATCTGTTCCTGCTCTGAGATCATAACAACTCTGATCCAAATTGCCATTAGAAGATCCCCAATTCTGACAGGGGAAAGTGATAGAGAGGGACATTTTCAAGACCATGAAGGAAATTTGAGTGCTGAAAATGTGGTGGTAGATTTGTAATGCATAATTTACGGAAGCAGGGGGCAGAGGCCTTTCAGGCAGACATCAGTCAGCAAGAGCATGTTCTCAGGGGACCACTCAAAGCATGACATGCATATCAGCACTGCTGGAGGCAGCCAGGATATAACTGCTTCAGCCCCAGGCTGCACTCACTGCACTCTTTCAACTTTGCTGCAGATCAGTCTCTTTCTGCATCTAAACACAGAATTAAACTCAAGCAGTTCTGCAGCCAAGTCAAAAAGACACCAGCGTGGAGTAAGGATCTGCCTGGCTCCTCTGCTCAGGTAGGAGCAGTCAAGGCCCTGATGCCCCTGTAGCCAGCAGCTTCCCAATCATATCCACACAGATTTGTGCCTGAAGTTTCACCTCTGCAAAGCGGGCTGGATGTTTTCCAGAGAATTCACTGCATGCACTACAAACCGTGAGCTACTGCAAGTGCAAATAGTTTAATCATTTGACATTTTGAGCTTTCAAGTCTGATCAGTTAGCTGTAAAAACACAGTTACATTATGAATTTTTTCCAAGAGAGTACTAAACTGATAAACTGACACCTGCAACAACAATAAAGTTACTGTGGTGGAAATGTTAAGTCACAACATTCAAACACGATTTTGAAATACATTATTTTGAAATAATTTGGGGGCTAGTTGTAAATCATAGCCTAATAAATAACCTTTAATTGTAATTAACCCTGGCATCACAAATGTGTGAAGATGTCAGTTTTGCACCAAGCTGGCCTTGGTACTCACCAGCAATAGCACAAGGGGCTCTACATAGATGAATTGCTTCGTTACAGAAACTGCACTTAGTCTGGAAA
This sequence comes from Pavo muticus, assembly GCA_016647715.1. NCBI lineage: Eukaryota > Metazoa > Chordata > Aves > Galliformes > Phasianidae > Pavo > Pavo muticus. The sequence goes on from JACDJE010000118.1 coordinate 257,684, forward strand.
TGTTACCAAAACCCTCTGGCATACGTTATACAGAAGGGCTTTGAGCTAATTAATCAGTAATTTTGGCTAATGTCTTCTTATGATGTTAAGAAAGGTTTATGCTGGAGTGAAAGCTCTCTTCAGAAACGTCTGTGCACTTTCAGAACATACCTTACAGTTCAACAGGTCAGATATTGAGGAGTTTTCCAGAAACAGTGCAGATCAGACGTTCATTTTCTACAGTTAACATACCTTTGAAGATGTTAAACTTTACTATTTTTGTCTGAATTCACAGAACCTGCATTCTAAATCAAGTTAAAAATATTTAATTATAGTAAACAGGGTAGAGAAGAGCTATCTAAAAATAATTAAGCAGCTGTATAATAAGCAGGTTGCATTGAATTTCAGGACCATATACTTGTTCTTCTAACAAAATTACCGATAACTTTGTGTTCAGTTCTGTGTTCCCCAGTTTGAAAAAGATGGGGATCTCCTAGAAGGAGTCCAGCAGAGGGCCACAAAGGTGAGCAAGGGCCTGGAAGCACCTCCCATATGAGGAAATGCTGAGTAACCTGGGTCTGTTCAGCCTGGGGAGAGGAAGACAGGGGAATCTGATAAATGTTTATAAATACCTAGAGGAAGTTAGGAAGGACAAGGCCAGGCTCCTCTTGGTGCTGCATAGTGATAGGACAATGAGTAATGGCCTAAAACTTGTACTTAGGAAGTTCCATACTAACATGCAGAACTTCTTTACGGTAAGAGTGAAGGAGTACTGGCACAGGTTGCCCAGAGAGGTTACGCAGTCTCCTTCTATGGAGATATTCAAGACCCAGCTGGTGACCTACTTGTGAGATAATCATTCTGGGATATGGGTACACATCACATCTGATACCAAACTTTTATCGTGGTAACTACCATAGCAAGGAACTTGAGAATTAGATGCTTTCATAATGTGCACAAGGGTTTTAATCCAAGTTAAGTGATAGTCTCGATTTAAATTTACCCTGCTGTAAGCCACATTTAAATCAAAACCCGCCCGTGGCAGAATCACATAGTGCTAGAGATATCAAGACAGGGTTGTAAATAAATCTCTCAGATTTATTTAAGCCCACCTAATGTGAGCTTTTCAGCATTTTTGTGACCCTTGAACACAATGACAAGGCATCAGCCAGTTTCCATAGGATATGCTCCGTGAACTACAGACACCAACACATATTTATAGAAATTCACAGGGCAAATTCAGTAGCTTCAGTGTGAGAATCAGTGGCTTCTTGACAATGTTAGATACTAAGCAGAATTATGACCCAATTAACAGAGGAAAAAGAAGTGAGGGATCAGCATGGATTTGAATAGTCAAAAAAACTGAACATGTGACAGCACAGACTTGCAAGAAGGGCATTCTTGCACTCCAGTCCAGCTTACACAACAAGCATACCTGCAGGAGCTGTCAGCTCATCACCAGATGGAAAAGAGCAACATTTAGGAAACTGCCCACCATTTTCAGTCATAACTTCAGGATTTTTGTTTGTTAGATTGACTCTGGTTTTTAAATTATTTCCTGAAATACTTATCCAAAAGCATTAAATTATCTTTTTCCCAAGGATTAGTCCACAACTATGTTTTAGAAAGAAACACACTTCTCAAATGGGTCAAAACACACGGTGAGTCATGATGACTAACATCATGATACATATACGCAGAGAAAGAATCAATGCATTCAGTCCGTGCTTCTGGCATTATAGAATGTCAAATAAATGAGTCAACCACTTACTTCAAGTAAAATGGGAAAAAAAATATTAGCAACACAAAGTTGTGCATCAGTTCCAGCAAAATTTTCAAGTTAACACAGAGCAATACATTCAGTCTTCTGAAATCTTTTCCCAGGTTTAACACTGCTGCTTCACACTGCACATTTGCTGTACCATGAAGAAGGTAGCACACAGTTTGCTTTCCAGTCCCCAAAGTGAGATATGTCCCTTGATAGGGAATGGCTACCTGTGCATTTCGCATTCTCCCTGTCATTATCATTAAGGAGATTTTCAGCATTATCTTGTAGCAACTGAAAAGGATTTTAGGCCAAGCTCTTTGACCTGTGCTTTTCAAAAAGACTCCAAGGGCTGATTATTAGTTAAGCAATGGATATGTACAACAGAGTCATATTGCATTCTGAAATTCTGGCCTTTTATTCTTGTTTAGCTCTAGAAATTAGTCTGAACATCTTTTTTCGGAACAATGATCTGTTTTCCTTTTTTTCATGTAACTTGGGTATTTCTGCTTATGATCAAAAATTTTAAAAAAAAGTTATTTTTGAGTACTTACTATACCAGCAAGTGTTTCATATCCCATAAGTAACTTTCACTTTCACCCCTTCCAGATCTACATTTTCTATGTGCTCAGGAGACTTTTCATGAATATTGCTCTGCAGCTGAGCACTGAAATTGCATGTCATCACGGTTATTCATCCATACAAAATTACTTCCAAAAAAAAGGTAATGGAAATCCTCACTGCAGGTAAGAGACCCACAGGTGGCTTAGAAGAGGAATACTTTTACTCTACCTCTGTTCATGATAAATTTCATGTTGCTTTTTTCTTGCAGCATAGATAGTGCAATGATAACAGTTATGCCAAAAATCCAACTCCTCAACTTCAGTGCTCCAATATCAGAATTAATAGCTTTTTATGTCATGCTAGTTAAAAGTTGTGGCAGAAGCTACTGCAGAAAAGCAATCAAGAACAGATGTTAAAGAATAAAATGCAATGAAGAAAGTATCTATTGCTTAAAGCTGGAGAATTGATTATGATCTCATTTGCATTAGAAGACATTTTTAAGAAGTACCAGGAGCATCAATGGGATGTTTCTAATATAAAGATACAGTCTTTCCCTTGAATTTGCAGATGGCACCAGTTCCTCATGTGCTCCTGTAAAGGATAGTACTGGCCCAGTAGTGAAAACCAGGGAAAAAAATTGTAAACTAAAAAAACATTTTTCACCAGCAGGATGATCTGAAAATCTACAGTACACTTCTCATTAATTAACCCGAAGATTAAAATATATATTCATTTACTTTGGAAAGGTGAATATTTTGGGGCTTTGATTGCTGTTGTGCACTGTCATATGCGTTTCAAGACTTTTTTTAATTTTGTGATTTAAGTGATACTACATCTTGACGTTCCTCAGTGTGTTTTAGAGCAGCATAAAGAAATTCCAACTTTCGTCTTCCAGGAACGCACGACCAAACTCTAGCACAGCGCTCCACTCTTAAATTATCCTAGTCTCTTATCTTGAGGGACGTTCCTTATTTTTAGGGACACTTCTCTTTCCATTCATTTATTACGTAGTGGGAATATGCAATCATACCTTTGCAGAGCCACAGGAGTAATCATTGATCTTTCTCCCACAGAGCATTCAGTCTGAAGAAACCTGGTATTTCAACAAAAGGAAACCACAGTTCCTGGAACAAGTGATGTAGAGAGGAAATTTCTTTCTGGGACTACTAAAACCACATAGTGTCACCCTTCTGAAATACAAACAGTGAATATAGCCATGTTTCAGACTTCAATCCAGAACTCTTATGTTACATTTGTTATCTAAGTAAGGAGGGAGAATTCCAGGATGAAAATGTCTGAGAAGGTCCATCGATATCTCTGAAAACAACATTCTCCCCCTTATGGGCATAACTGCTATTTGCAAGCTAGGGTTTTCAAACACCATGACAAAGCAGCTCTTCCCAGCGGAAGCCAAACATTTTTTAGTCAAGTCTTCTGTCATCATTTGAGAAGCCAGGACACTCAGGGATGCTAACCATGCAAGGTTTTGCTGCACTGCTTCTCTGGCTGCTTCAAGCTACATGAATGGCATAATTCAGCACCAGGTTTTGCAACTGGAAAAAGAAAAAAGAGCACTATTGATCTGATCTGTGGAAGAGAACAGGGTTTCTGAGATTACTTTAAAAAAATAATAATAATTGATATTCCCCAGGTTTTACTGGAAGTACTTTGGAAGAGGAGAAGCTGGACAAAATGAATAATAATAATAGTAATAATAATGATAATTTTTACAGGAAAAAAAATTAGAGTCTTAAAATAATTAATCTTGCATATGCTGAAGCTTAGGACACGAGGAATCCACTAGCAAGCAAGCTACAACAAAGAACTCTTTCAGAATGAAAGCTCTTACCTGAAAAGACAACATGGAAAAGCAGGAGAGAGAAAGAGAAATCAAAAAGACATACATTTATTCTTAGTATCTGACTGGAGAGCTACAGTTCTGAATGAAATAATCCTGAGTTAGTTCAAGTGTTTCCTCTGGAAAAATATAAACTAATTTTTACAGAAATGCAAACTTCACAGGTGGTATGAAGCTAAAGGCTGTATGCAAATGGTACACAGTAGAGCTAGGGGACACTTAGAACTCAGCAGAAGCTGTGTCATTTCTTTCATCAAGAAAGTGGCCATGCAGTGGTTGCCAGCCCTGGCCAGCTTGTCACTCCCATAACAGAATGTCTCTGTGGCATCCCAAGCAGTAGCTTCTGCTCAATCCCCACGTGACCAGCACTCAGGACACAGCAGATCCCACCGCTCTCATGCCATTGGAGATCAGAAGTAAACACTCATCCTCACACGAGCATCATCTGCTGACCTTCTTCTAGCACAGAAGTCACATTTCAAATTCCCACAAGCTCTGTGAATCACAGGAGTCCCACTCTAACTTCTTACTCCACCCACAACTACAATTTTATTTCATGTCAGTGAACTGTTTTTGTTTGGAAATCAAAACGATAATGCACTGAAATAAAGAAAAAAACAGTAAGTCCCATTTGGAGGAATGAACAAGGTCTGTGGTAACTGTGCATTTAAAAATACTGAAGATACTTTGAGAGAGAAATAAAAGTGTGTTACTTCAAGTAAGATGTTTTCCTATACTTTTGATTTCATTTCATAGCTCTTATTCTATGGATATATTCCCTCTGTGTAGCCAGTTTTTTGGTTCCAAAGGACCCTGAGAATCTCTAAGGTGGTGCTATGTCATGCCTACCATGCCACAGGGACACACAGAGATATGCCAGAGGGGGAAAAAATATATCATGAGGGACTATCTGCAATTGACATTAAAAATCAGTCATTTTTCAGAATAAAATTTCTGAATGCTACTTCTAAGGCTGTAATTATACTTCTATCCTGAAGAGTAGGGAATCATGCAGACTTTATTCTCAGTACAGAACATGTTTTTCCCCAGATCTTGATCTTTCAGTTGCTGCTTTCTTCGGTTGTATTTACTGTTCATTCTCCCAGCAGTCCTAATGCTCCAACCTTGGATTTTGTGGAGTAAAATACTCTGCAAAAAAGGAAAGCAATATTTTGTTTTTGCACAGGAATTATCTGCTCCCCCTTGTGGTCCATTAATGCTGTACTGCTGCCTACATAATATTTCATTTGGATAGCATTGGGCTGAGTACAAGGGCTTAATACTTGTCATAATGTCCCCTGAAGAACTTGACACCTACCCCTGCTCTGTTCTTGTGCCTTTTGGCATTTGCAATCAATATTTGTCTTGTTTGTCAGCCAACTGCCATCAAGGTCATCCACTACAAATCCACCTTGTAAAGAAGTATTATGTGACAGGATTTGCTCTAAGTCTTGCTTTACCTAGCAGCAATTAGGTAAAACAGAAAAGATGGAAGGGATATTTTCCCTTCTGATTCAAAAATCTTGAAAAATAAATAATGAAAGAAAGTGAATCTTTTCTCTTTTTTTTCCCCTTTCTGTCATCTTTTCTTCCTAGTAACAGCATAGAAGTGCCCAAACTTTTGTCCAGCATCTTCCTCCTACCTTCTAACAGGGACATTCAAGGAGGGTACACCACTGCAAATTTCGGACTTGTGACTAGGTACATGCTTGTCCCAGTGTTGATAGGCACATTTTCTAGAAATTCATCTGTCAGGAGCTATTATCCAATGGGTAATCTCTCAATAGTACATCAGCAGTGTGTTCAGGGAGAGGCATATGTGTTGGGTCATACTGCTGGAGACCACTGGGGAAAGAGGGCAAAAAAAGTCAACTATTAGAGAGCTGAACCGCTTGCATAGATTGGCTTTGGCCCATGGGAGGAGGTTGACCACTCTTTCTAGATTATCTGTTCCCAGTTTTGCAAGAGAAGAATATTTAAGTTCTTAAGCAATCAAGTTTTAGCCTCTTGAGTTTCCTTGTTAGGCTGCTTGAAGAATGTCCGTAAGGCTTGCCATCTGAACAGATAAGGGTTAATTTTTTCAGCACAGAGGGAGGTTCAGCTATTGAAAATAAAACCTTAAGAACTGAGTAAATCCTAAGAAGAGGAAGAGGTAGAACTGCAACAGAGAATAATTTAAACACGTTTTATTTCCTTGAGCCCAAAAACTTGTAAAGACAAAAAAAAAAAAAAAAAATCAATCTTTCCAACTGTAAGACACAATTCCCTAAGAAGCCCACATGTATTTTTATTAAAACACCCTATCCTTGTTGCATGAATACAGTTTGGAAACTGTCTTCACCTCTTTACTTTACTCCCATACACTCAGAGTAGCACTTGTTTCTTATATCCTCCCATTAGTCAGTTTGTTCAGTTTGAATATTTATCACTCTCACCTGCAATGTGTAACCATTAATACAATCCTGCTCCGTCAGTAAAACCCTTTGAACCAAACACTCCTTCCTCCAGGAGGTGAAATTTTGCTTTAATAATATTCACCAATAACATGCATCAGAAAATGATCTCTGGAAACAAACAAAATACAATAATGTAGCAATTCACCTTTGTAGAAAAAATAGAAGTGCATTGCTTTAGACAGAAAGAATTAGCTAATCCTTAGAACTGGCATAAACTGCACATGAATCCAAATGTACCACAGTTAGAAACACATAGTAAGAACTTCTGCTGTAAGCTGCACCCTTGGCAATTGGCAACGATAAAAGAGGAATATGAACTCTGTATATAGTAGTCAAGAACAGTAAAAAACACAAGGCTTCAATGTGATACAAACTTGGAAAGATCAGTTTCAAAAGCTATTTCCAGTGATACAGGAAATTACTCGAGTCCCTGGTGAGGCTTCTTCAGGGAAACAATTTACAATTCTTATCACCTATCCACAGGAAAGAGGAATCCAGACTAAAAAAAAAGAAATAGGGCATGTAGATAAAGACATGGGTAGCAGCTTTAAATCCTCCCTGAAATTTGAGAACTTTTCCTGTGTGCTGACATTTTGGTATAACATTTCAGTTGAATTTGCAAAGGTGAAAAAGAAATAAAATAAGCTTTTTTTAAAAAAAAATATGCTATTCACTGGTTTACATAAGCAATTACATGTCTCTGAGATAGACTGTGTATTAACAGTGTTGCTGTGCTCCTGTTGCCTACTTCTACGTTTTCTTTCACCTATTGCATCTCAATGATTCTCCTGGAACCAAACTAGTAAGGTCATATCAGTCAAAGATCAGTCTGGTAGAAACTGCTCTAATCTCGTGCCTGGTCTACACTAATAAAATATCTCTTATCTAATTGTATATAGGTTTGGAATATTACTAGTCATATTTTCTATTGTGCTCAAAGACATAAAGAGATGTGAGGTAACCATGGTGGATGATAGTGAGCAATGAAGATATATACTTGCGTCAGACTTGGGTTTTTCTGGAAGGAAAATGAATGAATGCAGTTTGCAAGTGAGCTCCAGAGGTGACTGGAAGACCACACAAGTTCTGGACTCTGCTTGAGCTAAATATAAGATAAAACCCAGAATACTCAATTAGTGAGGTATAGCCACACAAGAAATAAATCTTTAGGATCAAAGCAATGACAGTACTAAAATAGGAAGTGTTATAGGAAGTGTTAACAGAACACTCCATGGGATGTTATATGTATTAACAAAAGACAATTTTTTCCACAAGCACTTTTAAAGGGAGTGGGAATTACTCAGTTCCACACTTACTGAAATCAGTCAAGTCCTTCTCAGCTCGGCCCCTTAGTCCCTTTGTGCCATAGATCTGTCAAATGAGGCACCAGGGATGCAGAGGAAACCCAGAAAAGTTCCCTCACTGCCAAGCATGCTGGAGTCATTACGGAGTCATTATTCCTTAACAATCCTGCTAAAAGTCCGTGGTTTTGAAAACCTGAAGGGATCAATAGTGTGAAATCTCACATTCAGGAATGTCAGGCTAGGACCATTAATTAAAAATGTTCTTTATCAAGACACAGCCTGTTACAGATAAAATTTAAGTTGAATATTAATTGATCATTGCAATACTGCTGTGTTGTTTTTAATTGCTACCTTTCTTCACAGTCATACTCATCAGAGTTATGAAATAAGAATATAGCTCAATAAAACTGGTAACACCAGTTCAACTAATTAAAGTTTAAATTAGTTCTCTCTCCACATCTTCTGCAGTTATTTATCTCTAAAATACCTACAACAATAAAATCATATTTAATCCATGAATCACACTGGATTATCTAGTGATAATCACAACAATAATGGAAAATGATACTCAATGGGATCTTGGTTCTCAGTACCAAACAAGGTATCAGCAATAAAATACTAATGAATAATACACTTCATTACAGCCAAAATACTGCTCCTCATCAAAAGCACCATCAAATTATACAACATTACTGGCTATGGTATTTGAAATTACATATAATGAACAAGAAATTCCAAGAAAAATGTTGTCTCTTTATCTGTATGTTATTGCTGAAACATAACCATTCCACCTTTATAATGCTGAACTCTATTAGAGCAAGAGCAAAAATTCTTCCTGCATGCGGGAAGACAAGTATTAGCAAAGCAGTAGATGATAAGAGTCAGCATGTCGTGCTGTTCTTCCTCTTACATTCATATTTAATTTTTTCTTTAACTCTAGGATAAGTCAGGCTTCTTATAGATTTTTTTCTCTCAGCATATAAGCCAGAAAATATCCCTGCTGGAGACTAAACTAATCACCTGACAAGAGAGTCAGGCTCTATTTAGTTTATTATCCAACAAGTCTCATTATTTAGCAATTTGAGATGAACAGTGTTCTAGCTTCAGCTGGACTATATGAAAGTACTCTGATGCCTTATCGCCAGCTTTCTTGCCTGCACATTAGGGTATTTTCAACAATGAAGACATTTAAACCTCTCTGGGCTGGAGTACCTGAATCACTGTGATCCCTGTTTAGCAGCTGACATCATTACTGCATACAATTTTCATTTCCACACTAGGCATCTAAGTCTCCTCATGCACATCCTAAGAAGATAAAAACACTTTCAGAGAAGTTGGCTAAGTCACATCCCTTCCCACGATTTTCCCAGTGGCTGCTGGGTTAAGACAAACTCCTTATTAAGCATACTCCTTTAGCTCACTTTTCTGAAGGGCCTAATTTTCCAGATGCATCATAAAGAGCTTTGCACAGTCTGGGCTATGAGCTCTTCATGAGCACATAAGGATTAAGTATCCTTTTCTCCATTGGAAAATACACTACAATGGACTATAAAGCAAATACAAGGCACTGCTTTCCTATCAGGTATAACCGGCATTTTATGACAAACTAAGAAATGAGCAACATATCACTTTCTAGACAGCTAGCTAAGCTAGTGATGGAGTAAACTCCATGCTTATAAGCAGAGTTTGACCTCAATCAATGAATTACACTTCAAGCCATAAGAGAACACATCTCACACATTGAATTACCAAAGTAATGAGGTGTAAAAATGACAAAATCTTAATTATCCCAAAAGCTGTGACAATTTTAATAAAGCAAACTGAACACGGAGGAGAAGGCAATATCATTTTTCTTTCCTTGTTCCTGTGGGAATTACATTTTTCAGAATTTGGTGTGAGAAGAGTGATTTGTGAGAAGAGTGATTGTGCAGATTGTTGGCTTACATTCTCTAATCAGAGTGTGCAATTGTAGGAAGTAAAATTCAGCGTAACAGAACATAAATGCTGCCCATGAGGAAAATATCTATGGTGCACTTCGTGTAGGAGTAGAGAGGAATTAGCACTGAAAGTGCTCTGCATATAAAATGCCTCTACTGAACAGCCTGGAGGTCTGGCGGTTGGAGAAACCAACCTTTGGAATGTCTGACTTCACTGACCAACACATTGATCACAAAATAGCAGAAAGTGATGACACTCATCAGGTTCTGCAGCTTCATGAAAAGATACAGGTCACCCGCCCAATTGGAAAATGATAGATTATTTCCTGTTTTCTCCTGGCTTCTGGTGAACTGGGTGAGTATCTCTCAATGGCATTTGGCTGCAGGGGAGATGTGTGTGGTGGTGTCTAAATATCAACACGCTGAAAAACCGTTAATCAGCATGCTGGGTAGACCATTCTCCTAATTAGAACATATCATGAAAATCTGACCTACTGAAAATGACTTGTTTGGCAAAACCGAAAGGTTCTTGTGAGACAATAAGCCAGTTTTGATGAAAGGAGATTTTTCAGGTTCAGCAGTAGAATTCCAAGAGGGAATGAAGACACGACCCAACTCCAGCAGTGAATGTTTAGAGTTGACTGCCATGACAAACAGGGCTGGATCCCTGCCACAGGTCTCTTGAAAACCCTGTTTGAATAGAAACACATCTTTCTCCCTTCATTCTAATTCAAGCCTGTGCCAATCTTCACCCAAGTATTCCTCTTTGTTTTTCAAAGTGCTTGCTTTGTGCTATATGATAATCAGAAGCTTAGATTTCTTTTATTTTTTAGGGCTGTTAACATCACATTTTGTTGAACTGAAATATCAAAGTTGGAAAGAACAACCTCCAAAAAAGAAAGATGCAGGATTTCTTCCTGTACTTGGACAAGAAAGGAGTGGTTTTCAGACATGATATCTTATGTAATAAATTAACGGAATGTTTCACCATAAAATTACATTAAAGAAAATAGCATGCAAAGAACTTCTGTATTGATTACTGAACAAAAAATATTCTTCGCATTTTCCCTAAGGAAACAAAATGCCTTTATGTCCCATTCCTTTATTAGAAAATTGAAATGTTTCGTAGCTTATGTTTACTATCTCTGAGGATTTAACAAGACTTTTGATTGTGAGTTTCCTTTGATATAATTTTTAAAACCTGCACATATACACAGAATTTAAGCCTAGAACTTCTAGGGTCAAACATATTTGTTCGAATGAATGAATTACTGCCTACAGAAAAAAGAGAAAACTCAGTTGCTGACAGTCGTCACTCTGATAGCAGATTTCAGTCCTGTCATTTTTGCTAATGGTTCTAGCAGTACATTGCACAAATGGGCTGATAAATGGCAGATGTTTAGATAAGTATTCTTCTATTAGAATAAAATCTTTGCCACTGAACTCAATTTGAAAGAAAAATTGTCCTAACATTCACTCAGAAAAACAGAACTAAATATTAAAAATACATCTCATCTAAGGAAAGAGACTTAATTCACTGCTTGATTTTTAATTTCTTTTATTACTCTGGTTTGCTTTAACAAGAGAATTTCAAAATCTTGAAAAATGAACTAAGTTGGAAAACCATCAAGTAATAAAACAAATAGAAAAATAAAATAAAAAATCCAACTCATTCTACTCAACCAAATCTTTTCTGAATATCATGAAACAGACAAGCAAAAATGATACCTACTAAGTCCCCTTGCACTTTCAAAGAAGCTGCACATCAAAAACAAAGGTCATCCTTAATCTTCACAATGAAGTTTCCCAAGTCTAATTATTCGTGCTAAAGCAATTCAGTGCTTCCTTTGATCCTTCTGAAACATAAGGGAGAAAGCTTAAGATACGTCCTTTTTATCAAGAAAGAATTAAAGTGTAATTTTCTTGATCAATTGCGAGCTCTTTAGGAATCATAGGTATAATTCTCCATGGAAAACATAATTTTATAGAGAAAAGTAGTTTTGAATCAGAATTTAAAAATGAATAAATAAATAAGAGAATTTCACCACATTTTGTTGTTTCAGAACCAGCAAGAAGGTGTTCAGACGCAACATCTTTCCCCTTATTTTTCCAACTTGCTGTGAAAAAAATAATTGCTATGCCAAACAACCAAGCTACTCCCTGGCCACTGTCACAGGTGCTCAACAGGGTGCAGAATCTGTGGCACAGGATGGGCTGCTGCCTTCTGGTTCTTCAGCAGCCCACCTGGCGGGAAGCAATGGAGCAGGGGCTCAACACATTTCCCCAGATGAGTGGAAGGGGAGAGGAAAGCCCAGGAAAGAAGAGAGAACATATGAAGTGGAGGGACAAAGTGACCAATTGCTCCATCTTCCTGACTGGCTTTATTGGAAAGTTTGGACAGAATTGATACATTGTCATGAAACACTTTGGTTTTGTCAGATCGGTACTTTCCAATGAGCATTACTGAGGCAGGGATATAATATGCAGTGTTTGTATAATGCTTTAAATAGTTTGGCAGGGAGCATGGTCTAACACATCTGCTTTAATTTGTGTCTCCAAATGAAACTATATACCCCTCATCACATTCATTTTGACCTCGCTTCGTGGTGTGAATGGTAGGGTAAGGACCAGGCAGGAGGAGATGCATGTGCTACCACACCAATATGCATAAGATAAGCTGGCCTCTTTGCTTACTTGGGGCCCTTCACATTGGCATGAATGTCAGTTCTCAACTTCCCCAGGGAAGACAGAGAGGATGAGGAAGAAAAAGAGAGACAAAGGTGCCTGTCATGTCATTTCCTCTTTTTATAATGCTAGAAGCAAAGCAAGATGAATAATTTATGCTGGTGATGACTGCTGGAGCTCTCCTCTGCCAGTAACCTGCCCTTCTAAAGCCTGTCAGCTTTGGCAGGAGCAAAATATCTCCAGGATATATCTGCAGCCTGTCATGGCAAAGCACTCCCACTGAGCCATGGGAGGAAGCAAAAATGAGCTCCAGATCTCCTAGTAATGTGATGAGATATGCCCTGACCTGCATCCATACAGCAAGTGGGCTAATGCAGGCTTATCCAGTGTCAAGAGCAAACTAGGCATATACCACCAAGGTGTTCACCAAGTTGATGATGACTCGAGATGTCCTGTAGGCAGCCAAGATTGACCAAGCGACTCATTTCACTGGCACAATGGTACAACACTGGGCAGAAGAAAACAATATTGAGTGGCGATTTCACCTGCCATATAGTCAGAAGGGAGCAGGCTTTGTTTAACTACATTCTTTAAGCTGCCCTGAAGACAGACTCTCAGTCCCTGCAGGTGTGAACAAAGAGAAACCCTGGGGGACCTGAACAAAAGGCCTAGATATGGAGGACCCAATGTCCTGAAGAAGGAAGGAAGGAAGGAAAGAAAGGGAAGGAAGAGAAGGAAGGGAAGAAAGAAAGGGGCTCAAATTCTGAATCAAATGTGATCTCTTATGAACTTAATGCATTAATCTATTTTTGAAATGCATTTACCTATTTTTGTAGCTTTTTATCTGGATTTTTCTGAGAAGGCTTCCTGGAATTCAGCATAGTAATAAAGGTTTAAAATTAGTGTCTGTAATAACGATGAGCAATAAGTAGGAATGAGGGAAAGATTTGAAGTTAGATAACCATTTTAACTACGGGTTTTGATCTAGTCTACCTCCTTTCTTGGCTTTCTGCTCTAGTTCTGAGCTGTCAGATTATCAAAGCATTTTGGAAAATGGAGGTCTGAGGTACAATTTATGAAATGTGCAAGACAATAGGGACCAGCAGGCCAAACTTGCTGAGCTGTAGCTCTCTATCTTCTTCCCCAGTGATATCCACTTCCCTTATCTCTGTCCTGCAAAGGGAAAGGATCATAAACTGAGGTACAGTAACAAGAGATATAGGATTTTTCCTTTTTTCTTCTGTTTTTTAATCCCTCTTGTCTTCCAGGCAAGGAGACAACTACTTTCATTTTTGTCAAGAAAATGAAACTGCTGCATGAACCCAAGAGATGAGAAGATTAGTCTGGGTTACAGTGTAAAAAATGCATTGGATAAAGTAGCTGTCAAGGAAGAGTGAGAAAGACCCTTGTTTTTATTTTCTTGCCACAAGATGGTAGGGTTTTTTGTTTGTTTGTTTCTTAACGATTTTTTTAGCACTCAAAGTTAATGGAAAACTTCATGTCTTCTCTCATACAGTTCATTCTCAGCTGTGATCTGGAGAAATTCCAACTGAAATTAATACTGTGGCTATATTCCCAGAAACCAGGCTCTAAATAGAAAATAGCCAAGGAAAGGCATATCCATCCATATATAGACACCCAGGACTTGTAAGATAACTGCATCTACCTGAGATGGCAACAAGACACTTGTTTTACATTAAAACTGTGTTACTTCCACTCAGCTATATCAGTAGGCATACATAATATTATTCCTCAAATATAACTATATTCCTTGTTACAGTCAGGAAACTTAACAAGTTATTAAAGTAAAGCAAAACATTTTGACATTCTGTTTGAAAACAATTGTTATTCACAGGCATAAAAGAATTCTGAGCAAAAACTGAGCTATCTAAGTAAAATACAGTACCTACTATGCAGTTTACAATTGTAAGATGATAGATTCTACTATAATTGCAAACAATTGTAATTATGCCTTCAAGTTACAGAAAATGGAATTTCTGCAGGAAGATACACTGAATTTAAGCTAGTTGCAGACACAAAGCTAGAGGAGCCATGATTTTGTTATTCTTTTAAATAAGCATAGTACACTGTTCTTTAACAGCAATAATAGTAATAAAAATAACATTTCAGACAGTGAAAGCATAATTCAATTTGGAAAGCATATGAATCATCTACAAATAACAAACTTTTTGACTTCAGTACAGGCCTAACAGATAGGACAGAATCTATGGGGAATCACATGCCCTCCCTCTCAACGCAGAGGCTGGAGAACGTGTAGGATGCTTTAATTATAGTGGCATAAAACACTTTTAAGCAACAGAATCACACCACGTCACAAAGTGTAGCCACTTACTTGAGTGGGAAGATGTACTTTACTTAAAATACGTTATCTTCTATGCAGTTTGCAATAAATAATAAAAGATATTAAAAGCCTATTACAAATGAATCAGTGACTTTTTATTGACCTGAAGAGGCAGTGAGTCCATCTCATGAAGGTTTGTACTAGGCAGTATTCTGACTTTGTTTCTTTGATTTGTCAGTAGAATATAGCCATTTGTCTATGTTTCAAGGAATCATTTCTTCAGCTGAGTAACAACCAAAAAGCTTTTTACTGTAAAAAAAAAGTAGTCTATCCAGTGAAGATGCCTTCATCGTCTTGAGAATTGTAAGAAATAAGCCAATTTTTCTCAGAAGAAATGACATGGCAACAAGACATAGATTGTTTCAGTAGTACTTTTACTTCCCATGGCTACCTAGGATGAAATGTACTCCAAAAACTATCCTTCTGATGTATTATTTGAATTGTCACAGCAAAAAATGTCCATGGCTGTGGGGTCATAGATAGTAATATGGTCACAACTTATTTTCTGAAACATAGGCCTTAAATGCTGAGCTGCGGGAACACATGGAAAAAACAGCAAGAGTGTTCCAGAAACCTTATTTTTTCCATCTGTTCAAAGAATACACAGTTAGAGTCAAAATGTATAAATTTGGGGGGAAGAGGGAGGGAAGATTTAGCTTGGATGTCAGGGGGAAGTTCTTTACCATAAGAGTGGTAAGGTGTTCAGGCTGGCAGTGATGAGGTCACTGACGGAAGCCTGAGGACTATGAAAAATGACTTTAGGAGACTGGGGAGGTTAGTTGAAGGAGCAGGCGTACAGGTAGTATTTGCCTGTATTCCTACAGTGGCAGGGAAGGATGCTGAGACGACCAGAAGAACACACCTTATAAACACGTGGCTGAAAGGCTGGTGCAAAAGCAAGAATTTTGGGTTCTTTGATCATGGGGCGGTCTACTCGGCACCTGGCCTGGGGTCTGCTGATGGGTCTCACCTGTCTCGAAGGGGGAAACGGATCCTTGCCCAGGAGCTGGCAGGACTTGTAGAGAGGGCTTTAAACTAGATATGAAGGGGGTAGGGGATAAAACCAGGCCTGCTAGAGATGAGCCTGGGGGAGCGGCAATGGGATTAGGGATGAGGCGAGGGGCTCGGCTGAAGTGCATCTACACCAATGCACGCAGCATGGGCAACAAACAAGAAGAGTTGGAAGCCATGGTGCGGCAGGCAAGCTATGACCTAGTCGCCATTACGGAAACATGGTGGGACTGCTCCCATGACTGGAGTGCTGCAATGGATGGCTACAAGCTCTTCAGGAAGGATAGGCAAGGAAGAAGGGGTGGCGGTGTGGCTCTGTATGTTAGAGAGTGCTTTGATGCTACTGAGCTTGTGGCTGGGGATGATAAGGTTGAATCCCTATGGGTAAAGATCAGGGGAAGGGCTGACAAGGCAGACATATTGGTGGGCGTCTGCTATAGACCGCCGAACCAGGATGAAGAGACAGATGAGGTGTTCTATGAGCAGCTGGCAGAAGCTGCGAGATCGCCGGCCCTTGTCCTCATGGGGGACTTCAACTTCCCTGACATATGCTGGGAATACAACGCAGCGCAGAAGAAGCAGTCTAGGAGGTTTCTGGAGTGTATGGAGGATAACTTTCTGATGCAGCTGGTGAGAGAGCCTACGAGAGGAGCTGCCCCGCTAGACCTGCTGTTCACAAACAGAGAAGGTCTGGTGGAAGATGTGGAGGTCGGGGGCTGTCTTGGACAGAGTGACCATGAGATGGTAGAGTTCTCGATTCTTGGTGGAGCCAGGAGGAAGAACAGCAAAACTGCTACCTTGGACTTCCGGAGGGCGGACTTTGAATTGTTTAGAAGACTAGTAGGGGGAGTCCCCTGGGATTCAGTCTTAGAGGGTAAAGGGGTCCAAGACAACTGGTTGCTCTTCAAGAAGGTAGTCTTACAGGCGCAGGAGCAGGCTGTCCCCCTGAGCTGCAAAATGAGCCGGCGGGGAAGGAGACCGGCGTGGATGAATAGGGAACTATTCTTGAGGCTCCGGGAGAAAAAGAGAATCTACATCCTGTGGAAGAAGGGACGGGCAACTCAGAAAGAGTACAGAGAAGTTGTTAAGATGTGCAGGGAGAAAATCAGAAAGGCGAAAGCCCAGCTCGAACTCAACCTGGCCGCTGGGATAAAAAGAAACAAGAAACCCTTTTACAAATATATCAACAGTAAGAGGAGGACTAAGGAGAATCTCCATTCTTTACTGGATGAGGCTGGGAATATGACTACTGGGGATAAGGAAAAGGCAGAGGTCCTGAATGCCTTCTTTACGTCTGTCTTTAAAGGTCAGACCAGTTATCCTCAGGGTACTCCACTTTTTGACCTGGTAGTCTCGGCTGGGGAGCAGACTAAACCACCCACGATTCAGGAGGAAACAGTCAGAGACCTGCTACTCCAACTGGACTGTCACAAGTCCATGGGGCCGGATGAGATTCACCCGAGAGTGCTGAGGGAACTGGCGGAGGTGATAGCCGAGCCGCTTTCCATCATCTATCAGCGCTCCTTGTTGACTGGTGAAGTACCGGAAGACTGGAGGCTTGCCAATGTGACTCCCATCTACAAGAAGGGCTGTAAGGAGGACCCGGGGAACTACAGGCCTGTTAGCCTGACCTCGGTGCCAGGGAAGGTTATGGAACAGATTGTCTTGAGGGAGATCACGCGGCAAGTGCGGGACAACCGGGGGATCAGGCCTAGCCAGCATGGGTTCACGAAGGGCAGGTCCTGCTTGACCAACCTGATCTCCTTCTATGATCTAGTGACCCGCCTGGTGGATGAGGGAAAGGCTGTTGATGTAGTCTACCTAGACTTCAGCAAAGCCTTTGACACTGTCTCCCACACTATTCTCCTGCAGAAGCTGGCAGTCCGTGGCTTGGACAGGTACACTCTTGGCTGGGTAAGGAACTGGCTGGAGGGCCGGGCCCAGAGAGTGGTGGTCAATGGAGCTAAATCCAGCTGGCGACCGGTCACGAGTGGTGTTCCCCAGGGGTCGGTGCTGGGGCCTGTCCTCTTCAATATCTTTATTGATGACCTGGATGAGGGCATTGAGTGCACCCTCAGTAAGTTTGCAGATGACACCAAGTTGGCTGGAAGTGTCGATCTGCCTGGGGGTAGCGAGGCCCTACAGAGGGATCTGGACAGGCTGGATAGCTGGGCTGAAGCCAATGGGATGAGGTTTAATAAGACCAAATGTCGGGTCCTACACTTTGGCCACAGCAACCCCAAGCAACGCTACAGGCTTGGGGCGGAGTGGCTAGAAGACTGTGTAGAGGAAATGGACCTGGGGGTGTTGGTTGACGCTCGGCTGAACATGAGCCAGCAGTGTGCCTGGGTGGCCAAGAAGGCCAATGGCATCCTGGCTTGTATCAGAAGTAGTGTGACCAGCAGGAGCAGGGAAGTAATTGTCCCCCTGTACTCAGCTCTGGTGAGGCCGCACCTTGAGTACTGTGTCCAGTTCTGGGCCCCTCACTGCAAGAAAGACATCGAGGCCCTGGAACGTGTTCAAAGAAGGGCAACAAAGCTGGTGAGGGGTCTGGAGCACAGGCCTTATGAGGAGCGGCTGAGGGAGCTGGGATTGTTCAGTCTGGAGAAGAGGAGGCTCAGGGGAGACCTTATTGCTCTCTATAACTACCTGAAGGGAGGTTGTAGTGAGCTGGGGGTCGGCCTCTTCTCTCGTGTAACTGGTGATAGGACTAGAGGGAATGGTTTCAAGCTGTGCCAGGGAAGATTCAGGCTGGATATTAGGAAATACTACTTCTCTGAAAGAGTGGTCAGGCACTGGAATGGGCTGCCCAGGGAGGTGGTGGAGTCACCGACCCTGGAGGTGTTCAAGGAACGTTTGGATGCTGTGATGAGGGATATGGTTTAGCGAGAACCATTGGTGATAGGTGGATGGTTGGACTAGATGATCTTATAGGTCCCTTCCAACCTTGGTGATTCTGTGATTCTGTGATTCTGTGATTCTGTGATTCTGTGTTGGGACAGGCTGCCCAAAGAGATTGTGGATGCCCTGTCCCTGGAGGTGTTCAAGGCCAGGTTGGATGGGGCCCTGGGCAACCTGGTCTAAAATTAAATGGGGAGGTTGGTGGCCCTGCCTGTGGCAGGGGGGTTGGAGATTCATGATCCTTGAGGTCCCTTCCAACCCGGGCCATTCTGTGATTCTGTGACTTGAGAATAGATGATTAAAAAGCATGGCTGCCAGATCAAGTAATCAATTTTCAGTTACTCACACCAATGAACAAAGCAAATTGTCCAAATCTAGATTTTTTAAACATTTTTGTAAGAATATTTGAATGAAGGTTAGAAAGAGCAGCTAGTTCACCAAGTCAACTTTTTCATAGATGTAACAAGTAAAAAGTCAGTTCTTATTCAGCAGTCTTACCTCCTTATACCACCTTGCTTTATTTAATACAGGAAAAATCATTACATATTCCCCCTAGAAACTAACTTAAAAAATAATTTATTAATGATCAGAAACCATGAAAAGCTTTTTTGCATATGTAAACACAAAAAAATTAACAAAAAACAGGCTATAAAAAAAAATACGTTACAAATTTTCCCATCTTTTACTCTGGTACATTTTCTGCAAATACTATTCATTTCTAAACATTGAAAAGATTGTATATTTTAAGCATGGAACTTCATAACTCATATGCCTTATTTTATTTAAAATAGATTATTTTAAACCATTCCTTGATCTAATTTTAAAGTCATTGATTTGACAAACGAGTTTCATTCTGCCATGTTTCCTAATCTGAGCTCAAAATCCCAGAACTGTAAGCCAATACATGCACATGCACATGCCTGAAAATAGATTAAGTACGCCTTTCATAAAGAACAGGGGAAAAAAAACATTACCTGGGTGGTTTAATATTGATGAGTACAAACGACAAAACAAGCAAGAGAACAATGACACTTGGCTCACTGCTAGTCTTCTTGCCCTTAGGACTGCAGGATTATTGTCTTGACTGAAAAACAAAAAGAAAAAAAAAACATTGAAAGTGATCTACTCATTATAGACAACATAAGGCATTGAGCAAAAAATAGGGTAGATGGCATTCTGAAGAAATATGGAGTAATTTCTCTGTAAGTAAAATTTTATTCTAACTTTATTTTAAGCTAACCCAGAAAACAATTTGAAATTATCTACGCCCTGAAGACAGGAATCTCTCTTCAAAAATGTGGACTTACTTTGTTCTCATGTCTAAAATCGTGAGATGTAATTATAGGCAATCTATGAATGCCCATTTCATATTTTCTGTTGTTTTTAGGAAAAACAGTGGTTTTTTCCTACCAAGTTTTCCTGCTAAATATGAAGAGATTATTATTCCACAACTGAGCCCATTTTGCTCATGATGTAGTAAATACATCATATTAAGATAGAGATTGACAGGAACTGGTTGATACAGGGCAAAATAGCTTAGAAGGTACATTTAACAAATAATTAAATGGCAATAAAAAGCTTTACACGTGAAAGATCTTTACATCGTTCTAATGGGATACGAACAGTGAATTTCTACCAAATATCTGTTGCATGTTTCAATAATCACATGCAAAAAAGTACAGTGCTCTAAAACACTGGCCTATGGCCTTTCTTACTCAGGAGATGAATCTTTTTTCATTACTCAGCCTTGTCCTCAGAATCCCTTTGACACGAGCTCAGAGTTCTCTCTGTTTAATTTCAGTTTTCAGTTAACATACCTTGAAGTGTTCTTCACAAAAGCTCCAGTGAGTACCATTACATACTTCTACCAAAAAAAAGAAAAAAAAAGACCCTTCACAGAGTGTACAGCTGCTAACAAAACTTAGCTCTGGCTCCATCTTTTCATAGCATGATGCCCTGGGGATTAGTTGTTTTCTGCAAGGCTTAATTGGTGTGAAAGATACAGTTTAATAGGTTTGAGAGAAAGTTAACCACCTCGGACCTCACAGACACACACCATGGGCTTTGTAAGCACTTCTTTTTTCCTTCCAGATTCCTTTTTTAAACTGCATTTGGGCTCTGAATGTTCTGAAATTCCCTGGCAAGCTGCTTATGACATGCTCTCTCCTGTTTAGGTAGAACACTCAAGGAAATCACAAATGACTCCATCATCATGAATGAGGTAGACATAACAAGAAAGGTGAAATGAACTTTGAGGGAAATAGTAATAACAGAATATCATGCCAATTTCTTCAACAGAAAAAAATTGTTGTACATACAGAAATGCAATAAGGTCATGTATATTTACACAATACATCTTTTGGTCACCAACTTTCTAGGTCAAATTTTCCGCTAATATCCCTATTTTTACAATGGGAAATAAACATGATCTGCAGACAGCAATTGCAAAGAGCTACTACATTCATCTCCTGCTCAGGTTCCCCTTCAGTGAATATTTATTCTTTCTATTGACCATCTATGGGATGCTCAGGGTAATTAACCGAACTACTTAGCCAACAATAGGATGGTTGATGCAAATACACACAGATCATTTACATCTTCTGTATGCACTGGAGAGCACTGATAAGAACATCGTAGGAATCTGAATCACCCTGAAAAGGAATGAGAGAAAAACACAATATGATCATAGACTGAAATGCTGCTTGGAACCCTTGTGCCAAGAAACGGAAGTCTTAGTGGTTAGAAAAATTCCTAATAATTTCTTCTCCATTAATCATTCTTGACATGCAAAATGAAGCAGAGTTTATTCATTTACCTCTTTCTATGATATCATGGATGTAAGATAGATTTACTCCTTGCAATAAGACTAAGGAAAGCCCAGACTAATCCAGTGCCTTATCAGGCTTTCACTAATAATACAGATTCATTTTAGAAGGCCACAGTTCCAGTGCAATTCCTCTAAATGCACTCTATAAAAGGTTTCATTTTCATAAATCAGCCAGTGAAGAAAAATGCAGGCCTGTCTGGACTAATGGCTGGTAGGAGCAGTCCTGTACATTACAGAGTGGAAATATCGAATATCAGCTCCCGTACAGCATCTTTGCCCTTACAGCTACTAAAAATGCCATCTAACATATTTAAGTTGTTACATAAAAAGAAATCTGAATAAAGAAAAGCACTAAGATAGACTTTTGCTAATTAGTATTTGGCAAAGTTAATGTCTAATTTATCACTGCGATTTCAAGTTACTGGAGCCCTATCTGTTCTCTGCAGGTTGTGTTGCATGGTATGAAGAATATAATTACTTTCTGCACTTAGTATTTTTGAAATTTTTAAAATAATGGCATAGCAAGTAGGAAAATGCTTTATGGCATGTAGTCAAAATTCAGTTGGTTTATTCTCTTTCATTGAATATTTGATATGTAATAATGGCTTTATTAAATCCTAATGAAGATTTAGTGGCTTATAGCTTTACTAACGCTCAAGCTAATTTAACTGCTTGATTCTGAAATTATCTAACTTTTTTTTAATTTGGAGGACTTGTCTATTTATGTATCACTAGAGAGAGATTTTTTCCTTAAAGCTTACTGCCATCCAACTTCAGTATTATATGCTGTCCCCTCAGATTTCACAGACAGTGTGTCCCTGTGGTATTATACTCAAGAAAATCCCCTTTTTGAGAGGCACTGGAGATTTACTCTGCATTCACACTGATCTTTCTGCACTAATAAGCTCATGACAGCTGTGTTCGATAGAGGAAATCATAGCAGAGACTTCTGGCACAGTAAAGAAGTGTTTTGCAAAAGATGTGAAAAATCCAAAAAAGGAATAACTAGATAACTGACACATTGGAGAACATTACAAAGTAAAGTTCCTACCTTTGGCTTGGGGCTGCTATCGTCCATTAAGAATGACAGGGAGCTGTTCCTTGCCAGTGAGAGTCTTGAGGCCAAGCCTAGCACCTGAGCAGAAAGCTTCTGCTGTTTCAGTGGCTGTTAGCTGTCTGCCAGAGAAAGAAAAAATAAAATACTTGTAGCATTAATTCAGTCTCTCCATATAGTTCAGAAGATCCTCACCAATATAGCATCAAAATTGAGGAAAAATGGAAAATATTGTTCCAATTCAACATCAGGGCAATTAATTTTTTTCCCTGTTCCTGCCCTTCTTAGTCACTTATATGTAAGGATACAACTCAGCCAAAAAGGACTGAGAAAAAAAAATATTTCATAAAGTTAATGTTCCATTGCAACCTAAAATTTTTAATTATTTCAGATTCTTTTGTTTGTATCTATACTTTCCATATATATGTATATATATATATAAAATAGTATATTACAGCATAAATGCTGAATCAAAACCCAATAGTCTAGTTGAAATGTATTACACACAATTAAAACAGAATGACCATACACGGTTAGAAATTACTGTCATTGTTTAGTTCTTACATTTACAATCCTAACTTTTCCACAGGTGTAATTATTAATGGTCACGCTGATTCCAGATATCAAGCACCTCTGTACAAAAGCAGATAAGTAAAAAAAAAAAAAAAAAAAAAAAAAAGACTAACAGAATTGTGAAGCCTTTGTATGATTTATATTCCTATACTCATGCTTCCCCATTACCCCACAAAGCTTGTATTTCCAAAATCTGGAGAAAAAGAAAAAAAATTGCACAAAAGTAATCCGTAGTTCTGAAGAGCCAACTCTGCATTTTTTAAGTACCAACCATAGGCTCATTTTACATGACCACCATTGAAAAACTAGGGCTGAGCCAAATGAATACTTTAGCTAGACTAAATTATTTGTCTCTCTTTTATTGGTAATCCCCACAAAAGGAAAAGTTGAGCAGTTTATCTCTGCGTCAAGTCTTAACAACATGCTTCTTTCTAACTACCATCTTATGTTAAAAGAGACAAGTGAACTTGACCTTCCCAGAAATAACCACAGATTGCACAATGAGTAAAATGTTGCACTTTGGTCACTTACTACAGGGGAGGCAGCCAAACTAATTCCTCTTGAGTCAGCTATGGAAGCTCCATGGGCAGCTAGAGTAAGAATATCCCCAGGAGAGAAATGCTGCTCTGAGAACATCTGTTTACTGAAGCTCACACAAGTACGTAGCAAACACACGCATGGTTTTGAAGAATTTTGACAACATGTATAATGCTGCCCATTTTCAAACTAGCAAAAAAATATTTCACAAACACACTGTTCATTATCAACAGATGTAATTCTTATAATAATAATAATGATGATTAAATAGATTACTGATAAATTGAGAAGGATGTTATTTAGAAGATGTTCACTGAAGTTCTATCTATAGGTCAAATTATTTTCTGGTGCATTTGTATTGATTTCAGTTGATTTATTACCAGTTTAAGTCTAGCCCATACGTTTCTGGAGAAACAGTTTAATATCAATGTGTTGAGGTGTCTGAATTTTTTAGGTATTGAAGATCACTCATGTCAGAGTTGAAAAATGTGACAGTGATGCTAAGCTGATTTCCTTATAAAAATATCTGAATTCAATACTTAATAAGGTGTCCAGCAGGTAATCAATAGCCAGTGGATTCCTGATAGAAATCTGTTACACCACAATGGGTAGATGCATCTTACTCTGCGCTGGTATTCTTTACCTTATGGTATATCTCAGAGTAGACAGCTGCCACCACTAGCACTTGTCATCTCTAGAGCAACTAATTACTACCACATCTGCTTTCAGTCAAAAGTCAGTAAAAAAAGGAAGCAATATTTAGTGTCATTAAAAGGGTGCCCAGATTGTCTCCCCATTCTCATTAAGATGGCAGGCAGATTGTCTATACATTGAGGGAACAGAATGAGTTTTCAGGTTTCAAACCTCTAGAAGATGTGAAAGAGGAGATTGGCTTTGAGAGCTAGCATGATACAAAAGGAGCAGAGGAACATATAAGCACAGCCTCACCCTTCTGACTACTGACATTTCAGAAGGGAGGCAGCATGACCGACAACGAGAGAGGAAAAATCTTTCAGATATAGTCTTACATATTTTTGGCAATTCACATTAGTTAGAATAGAACAGGCACAGATATTTTTGGAAGATTACTTAAAAGTGTACTGGAAAAGCTGTGATAAAATACATGTTCTATTCTGGATATTCCGAAAAAATCTTCATCTATTTTCCTCAACCTGACCAAAGTGTAAGGTAACAGAGTAACAACAAAGTAGTCCTCACACAAGTATGCAGCAGAACTACTAGCAGGCAAGTGGGACACTGAATCTGATCCCCTCAGCGCAACACAGACTGCACTGAACGGGCAAGTGACAGACTGGACCTCCAGCTAAACTACCCAGACAAACAATAAAGAGCATCAGTAAGTGCAGAATTGTATTGGTAGAGGCTGCTGGTAGCACTTGAAAGCCCTCTGACTTTCAGTAAAGCACTAGAGGAAATTTCATCATCAGGGGTATCACTGAACATGCATCTCCATGCCTCTGCTCTGATCAGCTGACACGGTTTCACCCATGGAGGTGTACAAGGCCAGCCTGCACGGGGTTTTGGGCAACCTGGTCTAGTGGAAGAAGTTTCTGCACTCTCAGCAAGTTTACAGATGACACTAAGCCAAATCACAGAATCACAGAATCACAGAATCACAGAATCGTAGCGGTTGGAAGGGACCTCCAGAGATCATCAAGTCCAACCCCCCTGCCAAAGCAGGTTCCCTGCACCAGGTCTCACAGGTGGGCGTCCAGGCAGGTCTTGAATATCTCCAGAGAAGGAGACTCCACAACCTCCCTGGGCAGCCTGTTCCAGTGCTCCATCACCCTCACCGTAAAGAAGTTCTTGCGCACNACAAAAAACAAAACAAAACAAAAAAAAAACCATGGAAGAATCACCCAGTAGGTTCCTTCCAAAAGGAAGGAACTATCTGAGGTGATAAGTACAGCCATAGACTCCAGGTGATCTGCAAATGATAAACATTTTCAAAAATGCATAAATAACTTAGAAGCCTATATTTAAAAGCCATATTTAAAAGAAAAATAAATGTCCTTGTCCCACTGACTTCTGGTGAAATTTGCAATATGTATTTCTAAATTACTGGTATTGAAAACAGAGATATCAGCTTGGTGAAACTTCATTCTGCCCATCCAGCTCTGCCTCTGATCACACTGTTTTTCTTATCTGGATACCCTTCTTTAGAAATCCCTAAGCAAAGCCCTACTTTCACCTTTTCTAAAAACTCTGGAAGCCTGACATTTTGTCCAGAAAAATTCAAGGTATTACAAACCCACTACAGACAATTATGTGTGTATCAACACCTACGCATAATTTGGTTAGACATGTCCCAAGCTATACCTGAGCAAAAGCCCATGAGCATTCAGTGCCATGTAGATATTTTAGATGAGGTCTAAAAGCAGAACATTTTCCTGGTTACTCTGCATTACATAAGCATGTATGTGGAACTGTTTTGGCGACAGTCCTATTCCAGGACCTGCTTGCATAGCTCTTCTTCCATTATTTGGATATGCCTTGAGAAAGAAAACACTTCTAAATAAAAATGCTTCAGTGTACCAGAAAATAAGGGTGGTTTGTTTTGTTTTTTTTGTTTGTTTGTTTGGTTGTTTTTTTAAAATACATCGTTGCAGAAAAAATTAGAACAGCTGTCTGAGGGATACTAGACAAATTCAACATACTGTATAACAGCCAAAAGGTACCTTAATTACATGGAGAGTCAGAACTCCATAACCAAAAGAAATACCTTTTATCTTGTGACATCAAGGAGAAGCCCTTTGCAGACGACTGCAAAGGCTTTACAGGTGCAAAGAAAATAAGCCTCAATCCCAGCATGCTTCCCCTCTCAGCCACATACTTATCTATCGTATCTCCATAGGGATACCAAAAGCCAGCATGGTTAACGCTCAAACACAGCTTCCAAGTCTTCTTCAGAAGATTTGCTTAACCTTTATTTTCTGCAAAATGTCTTAAAACAAACACTTTAGGTCTATTACTATGCAAAAACCTGCCTGACATCAGTAGTGAGACTGTACTAGCTGCAGGCATAGAAGTGACTTTGTAACTATCATTTCTTTCATGCTGTACACAAGGGTTACTTCTTTTGAACTTAAGGTCTCAGTTCAAGCCCTAGTAGGGAAGACAGCCCTTCATGTGGTTGAGGGTCATGCAAAGCAAACCCACAGAGCTGTCACTGCTTAAAAGTCCCTAGAATTTTCCAGCACACCCCCCAGGCTAAGTTCTACAGCTATGCTATCACAGATGCTTAAATAACAGGAACAGAAGAAGGCAAAGATAAAAGATATACTTTCCTACACAGTGAAAACTGAGCAATTTGGGTTCCTTATAAGGCAATAACATCACTGGCTCCAGCTCAGAAGACTACCACTGTCACCAGTGAGAAAACAGACAAAGCCTCATTTGAAAGAATACAGAAAAGGAAATAGTCTTTGTATACAACTACTAATAACTACAGAAATATTTTTTACTTCCCCATTATTTCCACAGAAAAGAGAAGAAAACAGGAAGAGAACAGAAAGAGTTGCTCACCTTCAGTACTTAGTTTAGCTACTCCTGCCTATCTTTTCCTGGTTAAAATTCCAAAAATGCAAAATTTGATTTTAAAACATTTTTGTTTTACCCTGACCACATTAAATACCGAGAAGTGAGGATATAAAGTAAAGAAATTAATGGAAGAAAAAACAAATTTATATCCTTCTCTATATCGTAATTAAATAGTTGCATGATGAAAAGTTAGGAACATATCACCTGTTTCAGTGATATTTCATATCATCAAATTTTCAGCAGTGCTGAACTTTTATCATTAGACATTGAAATCTGCAAATTTCCACAGAGATATCTAAGACAAATAAGCTAAAAATGCTTCAGAGAAAAAAAAACAAAAAACAAAAAAGGCACAGGTTAGTCTTCACTTCTCACACAGAAGTTCTATGCAAATGGCCTGAAGCTTGTCTATCCTTAAGCATCAAACAAGAGCTTTGGGTATAAGCACTTCTGTCAAATGTCAGGTTCACTTCCTGCAGCTTTCATCTTCTCCATGCTTAAAATAGGCTGCTAATATTTTTTTTCTACTCATCTTTTGCTTCCATATAGAATTTGCATTTATATCTCTGAGGGAAAAAATCAACTGCCTTATTAAAATATTTGTACATCATGCATGTTATAGATCTATAATTGTTTTGGGAATTTGTGCAATAATAAAAAAGCTTGGAGTCTTGAAAATGTTAAAGTACCCATATGTTTTCCTTTTACCATATGAACCCAACGTTATTTTTTCCCCCAAAAAATGGAGTAGAAATGCAGGATTGAGCATTCAGATCTAACTGCAAATGGACGAAGTCCAGATCATGCAACAAAACCCAGAGATGTCACCAATTTACATAGCATAGGTACAGCTATGATTAACTAAAATTCTGTTTTCTTGGCAGCTTTAGACATAAATTTCCTCTGCCTTCATAGCATGCTGTGCACAGTAAAGGGCACTAATGCACCCTGAAGATCTGAGAGTCCACAAGGACACTACCTATGTCTATGAATACTTGTCTTGAACTGAAGCAGGAGGTAGTTCAGTCTGGTCCAGATAACCTGCTATCCCCTTGCTAACTGGGCTCTACAGGCACAGATTCACTAGGCTGGCATGTGAGGAAGAGGATTTAAACGCTCTGCAATTCACCTTTACTCATTATCCCACAGCTCCTTTTCCTCTAGCACAGACTGCCAACATCTGGGTCCACTACACAATCTTGCAGCCTCTCAAACAGGAGCAGTCCTCTGGGTGCTCAAAGGGAGCAGAGAATGGGAGAAGGAAAGGGACATCTCTCTTTATCACTGAGACCCTTAGCCTTAGGTCCATTAAACAGGACATTTGTAAGACAGCCTTGTACTACGCAATAGGGAAGCCTATCTTCTACCTGGGCTTAGATACAGGTATAGGTTTATTGGAAATGTCCCAGACATGTCTGGAGCCTTATCCCATCAGATTGTGCATATACTGTACTTAGTACTCTGAGTCACTCTGGAATCTCTCAGCTCTGGCAAAGTGCTCCTGCAATTAAAAACATGTTACATGGACCTCCTTGTGTCACTCAGTGCTACAGCACACCCATTAATCAAATTAGAACTTTGCCAAATAATGTTTCCCTTCATCTGATTCAGAGACACAAAAGAGCAACAGAAGAATGTTTAAATCCCAATTAGAAAGTTAATTATTTTCATCCCATTTTTTAAAATTATCATCATTATTATTTGAGCAGGGGAGAATCTGTGGTAAAATTTTGAACTCTGGCTTTCACAGAAGATTTTTGTTTTAGTAAATGGTTGTTACTGCTGTCAAAATTTGGACATAGCAGGTAATGGCAACCCAGACTTGCTCCCAGAAGAAATTTCTGTACAATAATTTATGAGAGTATGAAGATGCCATGAAATGCCTTGGAGGGGAAACTAATGGTATAAATGAGTGACAATAAAAATAGTAAGCAACATCAAGAGAAACATGCCTCACTAGATGATGTAAGATCTTTGGTGCTGAAGCCATTTATGGGGAATCAGTGCCGTTTCCTCAGACATGTTTCTCAACTGCTTTGTGGTTTGTAGGACTGATACTGCCAACACAAGACAAGCACAACAAAAAGCTATTGTGATTTGATGGCATTTTATTTACAGTTATAATTGATCAAAAATCTGGCCCAAGAAGCCTGCCACCATTTCACTTCTTACATGACTGTGCTAAGAGTTTGTTCTGTCTCTGCCATTTAGCTGCAGAAAGAACAACAGCTTTATTCTTGAGCACTCTGCCCAGTTGACATTAAAAGCACGCAGGAGCACAGCAGTGCTTGATGATTGTCCAGAGACATCACGGCAAGAAGGGTGGAAAGAAAAACGCTGCTATTTTTACTCATCTTAATTGAGAAATGGGAATGAAAACCGAATGGAATTCTCAAAGAAGAACAACAAGGCTGCTAGTTTGAAAACAAAAACAAAAACAAAAACAAAAAAACCAATGGAAAGCTCCAGATGGTAGTCTCTCCACAAAGCAGCCTCAGCTCTTTGTGACAGATAGAGTCCACTAGTGCCAAGATGTCAGAAACATACTTTGAAATGTTCTACAAGAATCATTAATGTGGTCCTTGAGTGTACACTATGGAGTGTAAAATACGACCTTTAAACTTCTTCTCTCAAGACTGCAGTATAGTATGTCATAACACTTGTATCAATGTACATCCAAATGAAAGAAAAAGCAAAGTATTATTCAACTCACAAGATATAATACATCAGAAAAACTCACCTATCATATGCACAGAATCTGGACAATAGATACAAACACCGCTATCAATTTTCTTTGTGCTCATATTTAGAAACCTATTGGGCTGAAGGTCTTCTGGCCCACACAGATTTCAATTATGGTTCTTCTATTTTACATGGATTTTTTTCCCACATATTTACCAGTGATCTTTACAAAACAAACAAACTAAAAAAAAAAAAAAATCACACCAAAAATTCCTGTTACGCTGTTCTAAGAAATACAAGAAGATTATAGCCAAAGTGCATTGACTGAGGGTATCTGCAAAGAGTATGTACAAAATGATTCATCAACGACTTTCATTTCAGAATGGAAAGATCTGATCTGTGCTTCTAAGAGAATAGTTCTTCACAACCCTGTAGGGTGACACTCTGGATTGTGTCAGTCACTGCAGGGGTTTTGTCAGGAATAAATTACCCAAGGGACTAGGCACAAAAACCTTTCACAGAAGCCACCAAAGGATAAATACTTTATAATGAATTTTGATTATTACTCATGCAAAATGAATCTAAGCAGCAATTCCAATAGTAACATACTCCAAAACTTGTTTCAGATCTCTGAACCGAACTTGTCTTTCACTCAGCTTTAAAATGACACTTATATTCAACAAAGGATGTAAACAAATAATGAATAATGTGAAATCCACCTGTATGCCTATATAATTTCTAAAATATATTCAGAGAATAAAATCTTTACTTAATTCAGCATCAGCAAAAAAATCTGAATTGGTAGTAGAAACTCAAGGTTAATATACAAACACATCAAGGTAAAATCCCTTAAAAAGAGGTGGAAGCCACAAGACAGCATATTATCAGGTTCAAGCATTGAGCTGTGGCCGGGAGCAGCCAAGGTTGACACTTCTCCACCTGGCTGATGGCTATCTTCTCAGCAGGATCTTGCACTGGGGTTGTGCGCACAGCAGCGTTTCAGCCTCAGCCAGTCACTGCCACCCTCCATGTTGGTCAAGAAAAATACCTCTCTGTGTGCTTATAGTTGGAGTATGATCTTGTTTGGAGGCTTCCACAAGACTGGAAAATGCCTAGATAAGTGTGATTTAAGGAGCTACAAACGAAAAAAAGCAGCGAGTGAACAAAAATCCATGCATTCAGAACTCTTATATTTAGCTTAGACAATCATGGCTACTGCTCTTTCTTCATTGCATGAGAAGGGCTGGATCCTATACAGTGCTGAGTGGTCTGGCTGCAATCCAGTAAAGCACTCAAAGGAGTGCTAGGCTTAAGTCTATGAGTAATCTACAAGGGAGCTATTCACAAACTTACAGAAAGTAGGTGGCTAAGTGAATTCCTTGATAGAGGTAACAGTCGTTGGTGATTCTTTACTGGCAGGCTTTAGTACATTAAGTTTCCCATCAGTCTCACTAAACCTTTTAGCTTAAGAGGAATACAAAGTATGAGAAGAAAACATAAGGTCTTTCTGAGAAATCACATGCAAGATGTACTTTTTCTTTGATTTTCTACATGGATTAAATGCATCATCTTCATGGTAACCTTTTCAAGGAGAAGAAATACAGAAAATTATGTCAATGTCCTTTGCTATCCTCTAGTTATACTTCCATTCCATTCAGTTCTGTTTGTCCTCTCTGGTACTATAGCAATACAAAGAGAAATACAGTACGCATAGAAATTATAATAACACTATCTGTGATCGAACAAACTGAAGTGTTGTAGTCACTTGGACCTGAACAGCTAACATTAAGGTGACAAGAAATGTTCATAAAATCATTCCTACAGAAATATCACTGTGGGGGCAGGATTTGTTGTTATATGACATTTCCAAAAGAGGTCTCTATTCCACATACTAGGAAGAACACCAGAGGAGATATAAGAAAGAGTAAACCTGCTTCCATAAGGAGTTGGATTGAATGACCTGATGGGACTTCTGTTTCCTTCAGCATCTCATTCATTAGATTGTTTACATATGTCTGCTCTGAATCTTGTGCTCAGCAAACATATGTAATTTACCTTGGATTAAAACCCTCCTTTCTTTCTCTCTTTCAAAGAAATTGGTTTATTTTCAAAGCCAGTTCCTGGACTTTTAATCCAAGACTCTTAAAATGTTATTTAAATTTGTGGAGGACCATGGCTGTGCTGTACTGTGTGCTCACTATTTTCCTTAATAGAAGAGCTAATGTTTTCTCCAGCCTTGCTTTCTGCAGCACATTCACCTCCTTAGAGCCCCATTGCTTTAGAAAAGCTAGAATACATGCCCAAGTTCCTTCTCTAAACTTTCCAGCAAGATTTAATTTACCAGGATTTAAATTCTTCATCATTCTTCTCTGCATAGGCTTCGAGACCATTCATTAATCACCTTGTAAACCTGGTGAGATGCCTTATGAAAATAGACGTTCACTGACGAATTCCTTATTGTTCATATAGCTGATTTCCACAAGTCCTCCACAAGTCTTAAAATACTGTTCTGATGTTACAACAAATTCATTTCTTTATATCTCCACTGAATATACAATTAAAACCATGGTAGTTTAAAACATCAGTGGAATAAAAAGTTATTTTCATTAGCTCATTTACCGATTACTTAGGAGCATATTATAATATTATTTTGCATACTGCAGTTAAATCTTCTCTCAAAGAAAAGGTAAAAAAGTTTGTATTTTTTAAAGAAGTATTTCAAGACACCACCCAATAAGCCTCTGCTAGAACTTTTCACTATCACTATATTTGTCTAAATGTGATTTCTACTTAAAAAATGAAAACAAACTATTTTCTATCAATTCAGTACATACAGTGTAATGTAGTTAAAATATCCGAGCTTACTTGATCATGAGAAACTACTCAAACAATTATTATTTTGAGTGTGCTTTAGGAAGGTAGCTAACATATCATGGTGCATTTGGTGAATTGTCATCTGCTTGAATCAAAGGCTTCTGCATTTGTGAATTTCTTGATGTTTCTGATCAGGAATTCAAAGACAAATACCTGTGTTCTCCTGCAGTAGTTTATGACAATCTAGCACAATTTGACTTATGCTTCAAGACAGTCTGCTTGGACATAATCTCTACAGGTTCACCAGAGTACTCAAATTGCTTATTACAAAAAATCTCATGCCACAAGATGATTTTTTAAAATTATTTTTTATGTTGGTATTCTTTCATCTGGTTTACCCCCGACACTGAGGTAAATGTGTTGAGCCTAAACTGATTACACGCTGGTTTTTATGTCAGTGTGACCTCACAGAGTCAGATTTACTGTCACCTTGCAGCTGCTTTGCTCTTCTACAATGCAAAATGTCTTTTAAGCCCAACGCAGTATCTATTTTAGCAGGGCTTGCAACTTC
Source organism: Pavo muticus (assembly GCA_016647715.1). Classification (NCBI taxonomy): domain Eukaryota; kingdom Metazoa; phylum Chordata; class Aves; order Galliformes; family Phasianidae; genus Pavo; species Pavo muticus. The sequence continues at coordinate 291,125 of JACDJE010000118.1, forward strand.
CTTGAATGAGAAAGCAGCACAAATATGCATACCAATGGTACTGGTGGAGGGACTGATGATATACCTGAATGTGAAATAAGTCATGCCCTATATGTTCTTACTTCTAAACAAAAGTTGATTTGGCAATGGAATTTTTTCATTCTTAAGTATAATTTTTCTCTTTTTCTCACAAGGAATATATTTCTCTGGCAGTAAGAAGAGACTGAAGTCTTAGTTCCCAAAATTGAAGTTAAGGGAAAAACTCCAGTTGCACTTAATTGGAATTCCTCAGAAATGCAACAAGCACCTTAGAAAAATTGTGCAAATCTTCCCCAAATATTTACAGCTGTTTTCTTCTTCAGATCTTAATTCCTAGACCATTCATATTGCAAGTATGAAATATGCTATATAGTTAACATGTGACAGCATGTAAGAAAAACTAGAAATCCTGCCTATAAATATATAATTTATGTCTTCAGTTCTAAATCATTTATCTTCCTTTCTTTAAGTTAAATCAGTAATGTATAAAGTCATAATGAACTCAACACAAACTGCTGCCAGTTTTTCGTCATTTATACAAGAGTGCAATTTCAGAGATGCCAAAACAAAAAGCTAGTATGTACTTCCAAATTGAATCAAAGACTTATCCAATTCAGGCTCTAAGTGAGTTCACATTCAAAGTGAACACATTTGATTATAACTGCAATGTCCATAAATAATTGGACTGCAAAGTCATAAATAATTTTTCTCAGCCGTTTCTATGTCAGATTTATTCAGTTTAAATAGAATCGTGTATTTGTCACCCCTACAAAGTTAACACTCCTGCAAAAAAAATGCCAAGGCACTCTCATTTCTGGCTGGTTAACAAAGCAGTGAGATCCTGAGTTNTGTATGTGTGTCCCTGTAGATGGTGAAGGAATCACCACTCTAATGCATAAATAGACATAATTAAATTAAATCACTTCTTTCTATACTATTTGGATTGCCTGACTAGTACAAATCTTGGTGATCTGTTTCTCTGTATTTCTTCTGGTATGCTTGGGTTCATTTTCAGTTCTGCCAAGCCAGTCATACAGGAACTTGCCCTCCCATCTTTCATTTACACCATTACACACAGACTTCAGGTCAGCTCCCCAGTCAGCATCACCAGCTGTTCATTAATTCATACCTGCTAAGGTTAAAGCTTCTAATTTCCATTCCTTTTCAAGAAGAGAAAGGAACTTGGTTTTGTTTTCAGAAAGAAAAAATTCCAACTGCTCACTGTTTTGGATGAGTCTGCCTGATATTTGCAATAATCATTCCCAAGTGGCCATAACTGCAGAACAGACACATAAGGGACAAAAGGAAAAGCAACATGACTTTTAACTCTTATACTTGCTATTTCCTACTCTCGTGCTCTTCCTGATGCATGAACCTATTCTCTTGTCCTAGCCCAGAGGAAGAGGACTAATGCCGGCATAAATGGGCCTGAGCCTCAATTTTTATTCTTCCAGAACACCAGCTCTGATTTTGTTAGAACAGCTATTGGCAATTCATTGCTCTTGCTTGTGAGAGGAATCTTGATGATTTTTTGAAAAATTCCTCATCTCTAGTATATTTTCAGCTAATAATTTTCACAAACAACAGGTTAACTTAACTAAGACCAGAAAGGAAATATATTTACTTACTTTGAAACTGACACGCTCTTCTAATCACTATATATTCCTCCCTCTCTTCTGCTAGATGATGACATTTATTTGCTGCTGAGGTCTTACACACAGAAGAATAAAGCAATATTTGTAAAATGCATATTGCAAAAGCACAAGAAACAGTGAGCAACCTGAAAAGTAAAAATAATCATTATTTTAAACACAGGCTGAATTTCTCATTGAGAGTGTATTCTGACAGTCCGGTGGTTTCACTTACCTGTGATCTCTACTCTGCTTTCATTAGGAGTTCTGCATGAACCTCATATGAAAACCGTAAGATAGATACAAGAGAACAAAAGGTAGAGCAGAGAAGAAATATGATCACAAGTGAAAAATTAAGTGACTCTCTCTTGTCTCTGGTAATTCAGGATTAGCTTGAGGGGACAATTTGCTTGTCTTGCAACTGGCTGGGCATTTTATGGAATATAGTCAGGGACAAATCACCACAATGGGAACCAAAAGATTTGAACTACAGCAAATCAGAGCTGAAATTTGAGTCCTGAGGGAAGCTCTGATATTTCAAATTTTGCTTTGTCCCGCAGAGAAAGGAAAAGCTATCATTGTATATCTCTTTGGTGGCAGATTAACAGCCAGTTAGTGTTAGACTGGAATGCTCTCGGATATTGGCTAAACTATTTCCCTCAATTGTGCAAAACATTACAAGTCCCCTGTTAAGTTCCACTGATATGCGTTAAACATTTACAATTCTTCAGTGTTCCTAAAATAACAACAATGAAAACTGTAATACCTGCTTTCTTAAATATTATGAAAGAATTTTAAAATATAATTACTCATAGAAACAGAGGAGTAAATTCAACATTTTTACATTCTAAAATCAGAACAGAAATCAAAATATAATGGAACAGTAATGGAGAAATGTAAAAAAAAATTATTTAAACCCAGAGCAGACTCATGTTTTTGGCTTACCTGTTATAAGCCAGCCTGGAAGCCAAAGACTGAAAAAAAAAAAAAGCATATTTTGCCATGAGCATTTGAGTACTAGGTGAAGGTCTATCACAAAAATAATTGAGAACATATCGGCAAATGGTTTGTCATTGGAGCTTGAATATGAGGCCCCAGCAGCAGTAGTAAAAACTGGAAGAAAGTTATAGAAACTTCCTTGAATGCAAGTGTGACAAGGCAAGCCAGATGAAGAGGGAAGATACTAAAGGTCTACTTCTGAAGAATAAAGTGGGCAGATCCTATTCTCCACAAGTCATGGTCCGAGAGCTAGATCTGCTGCTAGAGCCTTCAGAGCTCCATTCAGAGTCTGCCTGATGTTGTGGGCAGTGAAGTTCAAGTAGACTGTCCAGACCTACAGGAGAAAAGAGACAAAGTCTATACATGAATAAGGGATTCTGTCTGAGGAAATTAAAATTAATTATCAAAAACATCAACAAACATCGCTTTAGAAATTTTTACTGAAAGGCTTTTAAGAAAGACGATAAATATGTCTTGCAAAATCCTTTTGGTTGAACATTCTCCTTTTCTTTCTCCCCGTCTTTCCTTCTTTTGTCATTTGAAGATTGAAAAGGGAATGGGGGGGGTGGGGAGAGGGAGAGAGGGTGGGAGCAGAAAGGGAGAGGAAGAAAAATGAAAACTCAGAAGAAATGTGTTTCGTTTTGTTGCAAACACACAATATAGTTCCTTTGTTCTTAGTGCTAATGGTGTGAAAGGGAAAAAAATATCTTTTCCACCTGCATACAGCTGTGCAGCCTACTTCTTCCATGGGCCAAGAGAGTCATCATCATTGTATGGAGTGAAACAGAGTAGGTCAGGACAAACACATAATCATAATCAGATTCTTCAGGGATCTAGACCATCAGGGGAGAGGCTTCAGCACACTTCAAGAAAGCAGACGGTACTGTGAAACAGGAGAGGAATAAGATGATGTCTTTCCCTGGAGTCTCAGAAAAGCAACTAGAAAAATAACAGGCCGGAAATAAGGAAGACCAAAGTCAGAGAAGGACAGACAAAGATTATACTGAATCAGGAAAAGAAGGAAATGGATCAGGGATATGAGATGCTTGCTAGCTACGGAAAGGTCATCGGGGAAATCATTTATTTGGTGCTGCTTCTAAGCAGAAAAAAAGAAATAAAATCAAACTAAAGAACAGAAAAAGCAATGAACCACCGAGTCATACAAGTAATGCAGAGTAAGTAGCATGCTATTTCAACATGATCAGGCAAGTATGACAATAGACAAGAATCCATCAGCATAAGAGATGGCAAGAGTCCCTTGGAGAGGGGATATGTAGATGCAAATATGTCATTGCTATGAAAGCAAAAAGTTTGCATTGGTTCAGTTGCATTGTTGAAGCATCTAGAGCTACAGCTAGAGATACATTCAATGTAAGATGTAAACAGTCACAAATCTTTAAGTAATAAATCAAGTCAATGACCCACCTTTCAGCATGAAATATATATATACATGTATACATATGATGGTACTATGCATGTACTTACTGCACAATCAACAGTTGCATCTAGATATTCAGTGTGCTACGTAACCATTCTCCTGCATCAGTCAATTAAAGAATCCCTAAGTTCACATTAACATAACATGCACTAACTGCACCCAAGGAACCACTATAATGCATCACATTAATATGAAAGAGTCTAATGTCTCCCCAAACAGACATTGTCAGGATACGCCCAAAGGGCCACACTGGAACTGTTACAGCATACTATATCCAAAATCTGTGGATTAAATGCTTGTTTAATAGGCTCCAATGTGAGAGAATATAGCAGGTACTTCCTGTAATACAAGGAATCCATGGATAATAGGAAAAAATAATACACTTCCAGAAGGAATGACAGACTAGATTTAAACAGAGGGAAGAAGCACAGTCATTGTACCAGTGCTGTTCAAAAATCATGATGGCCACAAACTTTCCTAGTATAATCTAAATGAAATAACTGGTTTTACTATACTATAAAATCATAAAGTAATCACAGAGGGGAAATAATCACTTCAGAGAACAACAGAGAACTTGACAGGAACTCTCAAAAAAGAAAAATCCTTAATTAAAAAGTTGATGGATTCTCACCCTTCTGGTCTGATTTTGTGGAATGTATGAGCCAGCATGATGTTTTCTTGGGAAAATTTGTACTGTTACTTCATATTTTCAGGTGTGAAAGGTTTACTGATGGTAGAAGAGGTGAAGCTGTATAATTTCACAGAATAGGTCACAGAATTGTTCGAACTGGAAGGGACTCTTTAGAGACCATCTAGTCCAACTCCTTTGTAGTGAACAGAGATACTTACAGCTAGATCAGGTTTCTCAGAGCCCAGACCAGCCCAACCTTGACTGTCTCTGGGCTGGGGCATCCACCAAGTCTCTGGGCAACCTATTCCAATGCCTCAATAAAATTTCCCCAGTGTACATTCATTTTCATTCAAAAGCATGTACAGTTTCACTCAGAAGCTGTTTAACTTATAATAATGCTTTCCAAATATTTTCTGTGTTTGTCCTTGAAAGAAGATGCTATCTGATATCATATGGAAATAGCACAATTGCAAATACCTGAAAATAAGGTTTGAATCCTTCTGCTTTCCACTAGTAAGAATTTGAGTATCTCTGAAGTACTTCGAAAATTTTGGTGTTCTTTTGGTTATAGATGACCACTTAATATTGTGACAAGATACTGCACCATCTTATGTTGCTGAAAGTACATGATTTTTCTGAACACCATTCAGAAACTTCATAGAAGTAGCTTGAAAGGAAAAAAGGAAAAAAAACGTGAAAAGAGGGGAACAGTCCTTCTCCCTAACAATACTTGACCTTGATGAAATACCTGGATTCTACGATGCAGACCTAAAACTGCATTGATGTAACTGATCTCAGCCTACTCCAGTAATCTCACTACTAATAGAACTGCAGAAGTTGTTCAAATGTAGTGATTTTGGTCTGACCACAGCAGAAGAATTCAAAAAGAGATGTAAACAAGACTGTAGACTGAAAAGTATGTTTCTAGAGCTGTCTTTGTTCATGAGCTGACTGCTTAAGTATTATTTTTGCTTATTGTCAAGAACCATGTTTTTGGTGTAAATTAGTTACGGCGTGCCAGCACAGCCACGTAAGCAATTCCACATAACAGAAGTAGAATTAATTCTGAACAAAAAGTGCTTTTGCTGATAATGATTTATAACAATCTGGTGAGACATATCCGTTATCTCAAGAAAAATAATAACTGCAAAGAGAAGATTTGTTACCATGTCTCTTACAACAGCAAGGTTTCTAGAATGGAAATGTCTTTAGTAAAGCTTCAGCCTCAGGATAGTAATTTCAAATGATTGTGGTCATTTAAGTCATTTCTTCTTGAGGTCTAGAGAGTTGCTATCCTAATTGTTCTTTTAAACCTTTGGCAGATATACTTTGGTGCAGGGGAAGAAGGACTTACTGAATTTAAGTTAATGCACATGCTGAAATTGGTGGGTTTCCTACTTTTTCTCACTGGTTTGATATAAATCTTTGCCAACAAAGGCACTTTGGTGTCAGGATTAACAAAGATCTTTTGTCTGTATCTGTTCAAGGTCAAATACATATCAACAAGCAAAAAAAAAAAAAAAAAAAA